>QANU01040863.1:38250-50934 GCA_003254905.1 Nissolia schottii
TTCCACTGAGAACCTACCGTTCTCATTCCCCACTGTTTATGACTTCAGGTACAGGAGAAGACGACTCATATTTTGAGGATGCTGAAGAAGAGCCACCAGCTGAGCCATGAGTGGCTGGTCGATAGATAGATGTTGTATTTTGATATGCTGTAGCAACTGATGTATTTCAGTATTTCTGTACATGAGATATCTAGGTTATGTATTAGAGATACATTTTGTGACTTTGTATTATGGACCACTTGTTGTATATATATAGACATGCTTTAGTCCTATACCGATATACGTTTTGTTATATTATTGGTTCCAACGCATGGCTCTATTTTGGTAATTATGCGATGAAAAATGGAAATTTTAAAATGGGTCCTTATTTTCTTAACTGATTATTTTTGAACTAACATGATGGGCTATGTATTCCAACCAAGTAGATAACAACCTAGTGAACTGTGTTGCCACGTACGGGTAATCAGTTAGCTAGGGTGTTTCAATAAGTATTCCCACACAACGAAAAACAACCTAGCGGACGCAGATTATGACTTAAGCATAAACTACTACCTAGGATGTTACACAAATCGTCCTGGCAAATGCCCCCAAATCTAGCAGGGGCTAGGTTCCCTCAAGAGCTGCCATCAACATTAAGCTTAACAAATCCCAAATCAGGCTAAACCCAAGAAACAAAATGGGGGGGTTGACTGGTGAACAATATCTCAGCCATATCAACATGGAGCAGCTGAAAATCTCAAATAATGCAGCGAAGAACAACCTCAACTAGACAACCATTATGATTAAACACTTCCTTTCAATGATTACGCCAAATCCACCAAATCGTCATAAAATAGAGTGTTTCTGTCAGAGTATGGCGAATGATAGCAAACCAGTCCTAAATAGATAACGCAACAAAGAACTCAGCACCATCACAACCTATATGTTCTCGAACAGCTCTGGCCTTGCTGTAGTCATGAAGACAAGGCAACGCAGTCTCATCCTCATTGTTGCAACGAACACAAATTGATGACATGTAGAGGTTGTGCCAAACCCCCAGGCAATTTGTTGGTAAGGAATTACGTAACAATAACCAAATCAAGTGCTTACACTTTTCCATGGTAGGTAACTTCCAAATCCAAGCCCATTCTCCATTGCTATGGGTTTGAGATGCATCCTGAGTAAGCCACCGATGACCATATGAGACAGAGTAATTTCTTGAAACATTACCTATCCACACCATTGTATCTTCAACACCAGGGTAGAGCCAAATATAGGATTTCTCCACAAGAATGAGCACTTCATCAACAAAGGGAGTGCCAATTTGTGAAAAATCCTAGCGACCTGTATGTTAGACATCGTGAACTGAGAGAGGAGAATCTGATACATGCGCAAAAGAGACCATATCAGATAACAACTTTCTCATCAACCATGGGAGAACCAAAATGGTGTTGTCTCTCCCCCAAATGCAGTATATAACCTTTCGAAAGCACTGACGTAATCCTCGTAATAGCCTTCAAGGTGGGAGAACAAATACTGTTGCTTGGGCTAACCAACTTGCAACATGCATCACGCTAAACAGGGCCATAAATCTGGGATATGAACTTGGGCCACAATTTGTTTCTATTATCCCTGTAAGAATCAATAAGCTTGCCTAAAAAAGCTATGTTGGCATTGTGAGCTTACCTTAGACCCAACTCGCCTTCCATAATGGGGCTAGGATTTAAGACCCTTATTATCATAATTTTTCCAAAGAAAATTCCTAATAGTTTTATCAATCTCATCACAAATACCCTATGACACCCATGCCATTTGGAAATTATAAGTAGGCAAAGAGGACAACACCACCTTAGTTGGAGTGACTTTTCCAGCTTTATTGAGTAAATTCCCTTTCCAGCTACTTAATTGATTTCACATTTTGCCCACAATAAAATGAAAATCTTCATTCTTCACCCTGCCATGGAATAGTAGGAAACCCTAGTACTTCCCCAAATTAGAGACCAACAGAATGGAAGAGATTGCTGAAAGCTTATCCTTCTTATAACGGAGAAGATTATTTGATACCATAGCTCTTGATTTATTATCTACCTTTAAACTAGATATGGCTTCAAATTCTTGTAACACATTCATGATGAGATGGATATGGGATTCCTTAGCTTCAAAAAATAAAAGGATGTCATCTGCAAAAGAAAATGAGATATTCTCATGTCATCACGGGCAATCTAAATAGGTTTCCACTCACCACTATTAACTTTTCCAGAGATCATCATTGATAGTTTTTCCATGCATAACACAAAAAGGTAAGGCGAGATAGGGTCACCCTACCTTAACCCTGTATTGGGTTTGAAGCTCTTCAAGAGATTCTCATTCCACACAATAGACAAATTAGAAGAGGAAACACATAATATAATAAGATTAATAGTGTCTGCGGAAAACCAAACTCAACAAGCATGCTCTCCAAGAAAACACAATCAACACTATCATATGCTTTGTGCAAGTCAATTTTCAAGACAATGTTACCTCACTTGCAGCACATGGAAGAGTGCATATGATGAAGAATTTCCTGTGCAATGATCACATTATTCGCCGTGCTACATTCCAGAATGAAACTGTTTTGAAACGGACTAACCACCTCCTTAAGAAAAGGTCAAAGTTGATTGACCAAGACCTTAGTAATAAGCTTGTAAACTACTTTTCACAGACTTATCGGTCTCAGATGAGAGAAAAGAGTGCGTGGATCAACTTTAGGAATAAGCACTACCAAAGTTTCTGCAAGCCTTTCATAAAAAAGAAAAACCTGTAAGAAATAATTATGAACCAGATGCCAAACATCATCACCCAATAGATGCCAATACTCCTTAAAAAAGAAAGGTTGGAATCCATTGGGCCTAGGCCTGCGAGGTCTTCTGGCCTGCGAGGCCTACTCTGTCTCTGATTGAGATTTAGAAGTTAGTATCGGGTCTACTAGCTTGCGAGGCCTACTTTGTCTCTGATTAAGGTCCCTTAACCACCATAATATTTTGGAATAATTATTTGTTTTGCTTTTAGTACGATAAAAGTTGTTGAATCAGTTGTCTTTTAATTTTCCCGGTACACGACGCATCATGCACCAAACGAATTAAAGATATTTTCCCTCAACTAACTGCATTAATACTCCCTTACCAGCCCCATAATGAGTTGTGTCATCCTCCCTCTTTTCCCCCAAAACTCTCTTCCAAATGCAAGACTCATTCATTCCATGTCTTTTTTTGAAAATTTTTGGAACAAAAAAAAAAAAACTATCTTCTTCCTATCTTCAAACACAAAGAGGAAACTCAGCCTCTCCCTCTCCTTCCCCAAACTGTGACCTTCGCTCCCCTATAGCACCATAAAAAAATCATTAAAAACTCACACACTCTTCACAGAAAATAAAGCCCTTTTTCCTCATCTTCAAGAATATCTAGTTTGTTTGCAAAAAAAGTGGGTTTTCCTGGCACTTATGTGCAGTTTTTCTTTGCATGCCCCTGAACTTATATGTATTCCTCTAGCTCCCCACAAAGATGGGATCTCTTGGGTGATGCGAGTAAGAAAAAATGGGTTTTTATGGTTTTCTTAGCACACATGTTCTTCCTATGTCTATGCATGTTTAAAATAATGATAGACTCGATTTTGTAACATCCCTAGATAGACTCGATTTTGTAATATCCCTAGTTAACCAGCTTATCCTTAAGTCATAGGCCATGCTTACTGGGTTGTTAGCCACTTTGGCGGGAATACTTCTAGTCCTATACTTTTATTGAAAATACTTATTACCCAAAATATGGACTGATTTAAAATTTTTTCTTACGTTCGTGTAATATGGAAAGTATGAGCCACACATAGTAACATATCGTACAAGCATTAGAGCCTTGGGGCTTAGACGGTTTCACACCATTAATACACCATTAATAATTAAACAGAGTACGCAAGCATTTTCTAACATACACGGTCCATTCGCCACATAATATTTACAATAGCATGCATATATATTCTACATGCGTTAACTAGCAGTCATTACAGGTCATTACTAGCAGTCATTACAGGTCATTACAAACTAGTAATAATTACAGGTTATTTCATCATAGATACACCACCAGGTCCAAACGGGATACTACTAATTAGGCCGACACAAAACGGCTCACGGGGCTTCCTCACTGCGCTGGGTTTTGATGAGTGGGTCCTCAGGGCTCCTCTACCTCCTCTTCTTGGTCTTCCTCTTCTTCCTCCTCCTCCCTCGGGGAGGTGTTGATGGGCAAGTCACCTTCATCCTTTGACACTCTAGGGAGTTATGGGACAGGGGATAACCTCAGGCGGCGCGTGGATGGTCCTACTTCATGATTATGTGTCCGCGGGGCCAACGACCGTAGGACTGGGGGAAAAACCTGCTTCCGGGGTCCGCGCTTGAAAGGTGGATACTCGGGCGGAGGAAGTTTGGGTCTACCTCAACATCCTTCTCATAGGGGGTAGGTTCGTCTTCGACGGTAGAGGCAGGCATAGTAGGCATCTCGGTAGGGCCTATGAACGGATCGGAGGTGGGCACTAGGATCGGTAGAGTTGCATCCCATGCATAGAATGCAACTAGGACAATCATAACAGAACCAACATACAATTATACAGAACATGCAACACAAGGAGGTCCATTGTTCATATCAGCACTTAGTGTACATGAATCATACATAGAAATTACTGTACATATATCATTTGGTCCATCATTTACGTCAGAACTTAGTCTACATATATTACACATAAAAGTTGTACATACATTCATTTTTCTAAAGTAGTGATAAAACATAGAGCTAACAAAATTTCACGTGAGACTAGGCGAAGTAAGCTGATGCCTCGTCATTGCTCCTCTGGGTCGTCGTTCGGATCCTCTTCCGGGTCTTTCTCTTCTTTGAAACACCCTAACCAGCTAGCTTATACTTAAGTCATAAACCAAGCTTAATTAGGTTGTTATCTAATCGGTGGGATTACTTGGAGTCCCTATATATTTTAAAAATATCCCCTTACTGAAAGTATGGACCAATTTTGAAACTTTTGCCCTTGCATATACTTAGCGGTAAATTAGGAGCCACACGTGAATGGAGCACATATTACGAACACTAGAGCCTTACAACATAATAATCATGGGCTGAGTTAAATTAGAACCGAAATAATAGGAAATTAACGATACGTATTACAACAACAAATGGTCCATCATATATCAATCAAACAAAAGATTACATAATTTGACTAGTACTCTAGGTTACATACAAAATGCCACCAAAAAGCCTACAACAGAAAAGCTAGGGACTAATGGAGTACTATCCATTGAGTCCGTACAATAAGTCACGGGAGACCGCACCATTATCCTGTAGTTAATACTCTCCTGGATCCTCTATGGGTCTTCATCCTCCTCCTCCTCCGAGTCTAACTCCAAGGTGTCTTCTTTGTTGGAATCCTCTGTTGTGCTTCCTGGGGAAGCTAGGTCGGGCGACTCATCGTCTTCGTTGGCATCTCGTACGATCTCGGGGATCGAGAGCATGTCTAGGCGTCTCATGTATGTTCTTTCCAGTCATGTCAATTTTAGCATATCCATGTTTTCCCATAATGTTAGAGCCACGTGACATTTAAAGGACAAAATTTCTTAAGGAGGATAGATTGTTATGACATGTATGTTCGATGACCTTAAACTATAGGGTAGAGTACCTAAAGTAACCTGTAAGTGGGCCCTTAGAGTCAAAATGGTTGACTTTTGGACACCAATTATAGCACAACGGTGCCATTGCACCGGGCTTCACCAACACCAGTGCAATTGTGCTTAGGTACCATAATGGTGTTGGTGCCCAGCATAGTTGCCCTAGCTCAATGCAATGGTGCTCTACATCGACTTTAAAGTCCCACATCATAAGTTTTAGCATATGGGGGTACTAGTCTTCCCTTATAAATAGAGTCTTCCCTCATGAGTCTTAGCATGCATTGGAAAATAATTCCCTCGGTACCATTATAGTTAGAGTCAAATCAGATATCATGGATCTAGAGACTCAGATTAAAGCCAAACTGTAATGCTTGGGATATGTCTATCTAGAGAACTCCCAAATTTGAATTAAGTTTAAAAGTTTAAGACATTTTCACGTACTATGTATTATAACCTATATAATGTTTTCATGTCAACCTTCCATAAGGGAACTAGTTGCTTGCGTACCAGTGACATTTTTGGGGTGTCACAGTTGGCATCAGAGCCAAGTTTTCCTGTGTACATTGGAGCAAGTGTTCTCAAATTACATTGCAATTGAAGGAATGGTAATCCACCCATTCGTTCAGGGTGCGATGCAAGTTGAGACCTTTAGGAAGTATCAGTCATGTTTATGTTTAGTCAGTTATGTCTAGGATTAGTTAGAGTGTCAGTGTCTTCTTTCATATTCTTATATGGTTTTTTTGTTCCTTTCCTCAAGAAAATCATGGTTATTCCCTTCCACTGTTGTATCCTTTGTTGTTGTAATAGCGATACCTCTAGCACTCACAACTATTTAGTGACCATGGAGTGAGCTATGACCATATTGGTAGACATATTCATTTCCTAGCTTCAGATGGGGATTTAGCAAACCAACCATGAGGTAGCTATCATCGACCATTTCAGGAATCTAGGACCGCTATCCATGTTTACTAGAAATCTTACAAAGGAGGACTCGCTGGATTTCCTCAGCCAAACAAAGAAGATGACCGCGATTATCCACGTCTTATCTGAGAAGGCATCAGAGTTGACTGGCTTTCAACTGGGAGGCTAGGCCAATATGAGGCACAAGGAGTTCAGGCAAGGTAGAGGTGATGCACCATCGATTACTTTGGAAGAACTTTCTAAATCATTCTTGGACCAGTCCCTTTCTTTGAGTATGATCAATTGGATGTGGATGAGTTTATTCAGTTGAACACAATGCCAAGCATGATAGTTACAGAGTACAATGAGCGTTTCACCCACTTGTCTCAAGCATCCTCCAGTCTCATTCCAACACAAGTGAATAAGGTCAATCGTTTTGTCAAGAGGTTGCTTAAGGAATATTGCATCGGCTTATCGAATCACATGAACACCATGACCTATATAGAGATCATGGATGATGTACTCCAATTCGAGGCTATCTTAACCCAAGGTAGTGGATTTCCCCAAATTAGGAAGAAGGATAATGTTTAGGGTTCTTTGTCAAGCAGCTTCAAGCATCAGGAACCAAATAGTTAGCATGGACTACCATCGGGAAGGGCTTCCTTCTTGGAGCCCACTCCCATGCGTTCATCGGTAACCTAATCTCAGTCAGGGATCAACTAATGTAGACAGAGCTCAGAAAGGACAGGATTAACTAGGCAACGGTATAAGATTTGCGGCAAGCCGCATTCCAGAGTGTGAAAAAAGGGAACTAAAGCGCGCTACAATTGTGGAGCAAAGGACCATTTTAAGAGAAATTGCCTGCTTCTAGTTGGAGAGTCCAGTCAAGGGTCGCTATAGCCCAATGCTTTTATTTATACCTTTCAATCAACACCGTAGAATGGTAATGCAACACAAGTTGGTAGAAACAACAATGATAGAGGACCAAGTAATCAGGGAGTGAGTTAGGGCATTAGAGGCATATCACGCCTCTATTTCATGGCCCATCAAGATGCTTAGCCTACGAACACCATGTTGTTAGGTATATCTCAGTCGTTTGTTCCATGTACGTCTATTCCATGCTAGTTATACACTAGTATGTTCATGTGTATATATGTATGAACCCATGTATATTTATGTGCTTGTATGTCATAATCTCATGCATGTTCCTTCCAGTCATGTCAAGTTTAGCGTATCCATGTTTTCCCATGATGTTTGAACCACGTGACATTTGGAGAACCAAATTGCTTAAGGGGGTAGATTGTTATGACCCATATGTTCAATGACCTTAAAGTGTGGGCTAGAGTACCTAAAGTAACTCATAAGTGGGCCCTTAAAGTCAAAATTGTTGACTTTTGGACCCTAGTTGCAGCACAACGGCAGCAATAGGGCGCCATCATGCTAGGCTTCACCAACACTAGCACAATTGTACTCAAGCAGTGTAATGGAATTGGTGCCCAGCGCAATTGCGCTAGCGTAGTACAATGGTTTTCTACACCGACTTCACAGTCCCACCTTGTTAGTTTCAATAGATTGGGGTGCTAGTTTTCCCCAACAAATAGAGTCTTCCCTCATGAGTCTTAGCATGCGTTGGAAAATAATTATTTTATTATTTACAAGTGTAATTGAGGGTTTCGCTGGTGTGGACTCTTGTGAAGTTTAAGTTTTATCTTTAAGGAGCGTAGGACCTCAAAGGGATCATTTGGGTGCTCTTCACGAGTGGTAAGCCCCCTATTCCTTCTTTTGTCTTTTTCTATCATTGTTAGGAGTTGCTGGTGGCAGCGCCAGTGCAATGGTGCTACTAGGGAACCATGGCGCTAGTGTCAACATAGTTTCTCATGGCATCAAGTGCCACAACACTTTCAGAGAATTTTAGGATGGACGATCGGTACCCAGTTGTGCTATTCTGCCTTCAGTTATGTCATTTTATTAATTTTACCATGTCTTTTAGTCCCTATGTCATTTAGTAACATCATTAAGATTTCATTCGAGTTCGTCGATAACGGCATAAGGTCTTCCACAACTCCAGGTAAGTGGCTTTCCTCATGGCCTAGTTTCAGGACATGTATCTATTTTAAGAAATTATCTATTTGTTTATGATACCCTAGGAGGAAGGACTTACTATTTTATGAAACATTTATGAAAACCATTTGCAAACTAATTTAGAAACTAATGAAAACTATTTTAGAACTACATTGGACCATTTGTTCTTTATGCATTAAATGTCATGTTGCATGTGTATGTTATGAACGTGAATATATCATTTTTCAGTTCTTAGTTATTTGTGATTAGTTACTAGTTATTACGATTTGTGTTTATATTATTTTCATGGATGTTGGATCTAGGATAAAACTATAAGTCAATAACATTCTACATTGACCATTGGTGCCATTGTAGTTAGAGTCGGATCAACTATCAAGGATCTAGGGGCTCAGATAGATCAGAATATCATTAGCTATCGATACTTAGGTTTTTGGGTAGTCAGTTAAATCTAGACCATATTGCTCGCGTTTTCATGTACTATGTATTATAAACCATATAACATTTTCATGATTGATACTGTGTGTATGTGTGTGTATTGCATATGTTTGTTATGTTTGTGAAGCATCCCATGTTGTGTTGGAGACTTTCATTCACTAAGTGATAACTTACCCCTTATCAATGTTGTTTTTCAGATAGCAATGACGAGGACACTTCTCTCATTTAGTAGATTCTAGTTGTTCAGATCCTTGCTAAACTTCACTTTGCAATGGAATGGTTAACATTAGTTATCAATAGTTTTTTTTTACTTTATGTTAGTTTAGAAGTGCTCCATTAGAACACAGGCATGAACCATTAAGCATTATGATTTTCAATATTTTATTGAAGAACATCTTATGTAATAAGTTTAGTTTCTTTTATTAAAGACTAGTTAATTTATTTAATAGATTTTATTTATTTAAATACATGTTTTATGAAAATTATGCGACGTTAAAGGCTTCTGTAAAGGAACTAGTCTCTTGCATGCTGAGGTCTCATAGTCGTCTCCTTAATTGGGCTGGTAGAGTATGTTTAGCTAAGTTGGTCATTCTACCATTCTTATCCACACTATTTAGGTACTATGTTTGCCTCAGTCCATTTGTAGCTGGATTGATGGGACCATTAGGAACTTTATTTAAAGCAATGGGAGATCAAATAAAAGTTTCAACCTTATTAATTGGCAGAATTTGACGAATCCTAAGAGTATTGGGGCCTTGGAATTCCATTTTCTTGTGAACGGAACATTTTTCTCCTTGGTAAGGTGGTTTGGTCTATGATTACTAAGCCTGGTAAGTTATGGGTGTCCCTCCTTTGCAACAAATATATGAAAACTAATTCAATGTCCTCTCTCTAAATTTTTGACACCTTGTACTTGGCGCAACATTTCAAATGTGAAGATCCAAACCTTTCAGAGGTGTGTTGCAGTGCTCCTACAATGCTGCAGTGACACGGAGCAATGAACGTGCTACAATACTCCACAGCGCTACAGCGGCACGAAACGAGTGAGGTGCTGCAGCGAGCCCAGCGCGCTGCAGCTAAATGAGAGTCACCAGAAACCCTAAGTTACCAGCCTTTGGGCCAAGAAAGGGACCATATTTTGCCTATATATAGTGCTCCCCTCACAGCTCTACAACTCCCTTAGAGCTTCAGAATTCTCCCCCAAGCTCAGATTTTCTTGCTCATGTTTTCTCTCTCGTCTTATGGAGACACAACGTCTTCACCTAGGGTAGGTAGCCAGTCCTTTTAGGGATGGCCTAGGGTATTAGGCCTCGGCTCTGCTACTTTGGTAGTGGTATCACTATGGCGATCCACGACCGCCATGGCGATGCTGGATCGTCGTAGCAATGCTAGTTCGCTATCGTGATGCCCTTTAGTTATTTTATTAGTTTCTGATGGTGTGGTGCTTGTGGGTCTTTCTAGGTGCCAATACTATGCTGCTCAGAGCTTCCAGTGCCAGCACTCCCTAGTCTCATGCCTTTCTAGGTGAGTGGAAGTCGTAGTGTGTCGGTAGTGTGCCACATTAATGGCTGTCAATCGAGCCAATTGTGAATTTTATTGCTATTATCTGCTTATGACATGTTAGGACTAAGTAGAGACTTATATAAATGCTAAATGAGCTTAATGCATGATTATATGTTAGAACTGTTGGTTAGGCTTATACCTTTAATAAAGACTCTGGGTTAAGGAAAGATTTATGTCTAAGGAAAGGCCCAGACTAGGAAAGAATTGGTACTTAAGTTGTTTATTGTGACGCACCTCTCTTTCTTAGGGACCTCCCTAAACATGGGATTATAGTCTTTAGCTCCAAACGAGTAGCAAGACAATTAGACTAAAGCATAAACTAGATAGGACACTATTTTCCATAAATAGAAGTCTTAGTATCTAACGACTTCGATAATCAGTCTGACTCACCTAAATCAAAAGACTTCATAAAAGTATCCCATAGAGTAGAGGACTCAATTCAGTAGACATATTCAATGTTATATGGGGTCAGCGTCCCACAGTTATATTCAGTATTATATGGGGTCAACGTCCCCATAGTTATATTTAGTATATGAGGTTAGCATCCTCACAGTTTAAGGATATGTGTACCCTTAGAGATTTGGTATAAACTTACGTTTATGTGCACCTTTAAAGATCTAGTATCTGGGTTCCAACGTACCCAAAACTGTGAGGATTTATCTTGACGAAGTAAGGTCAAGCTCACACTCCCTTGAATCGAGAATCGAGAGACATCTCTCCCACGCCCCTCTGCCGGAGGAAGGCACACGCTATAGACATAAACATATTTGCTTTTTAGCAGTTACTTTCCAGCTTGCTTTTACATGCCTTAATTATTGATCAGCTTTACATACATTATATTACATGCAGTCTTTGTTATATGAGTGGTATCGAGGAAGTCACCACTAAGTTGACAATTTACTCCTTTGTCATGTTTTTTAGAAACAGTAGAGGAAAGTGAGAACATCCCCCTTGTCCAGTAGCAGCGAGGTCCAGCCTCAATGGTAAGCTTTACTTTGCAGTGGAGTCTACCAAGATTTCTTAATTTTTTTAGATATGGTCCAAATCATTTATGCAGGATTCCAGTTCCGCATACATGTATTAGTACATTAGTATTTATTTTTCAGACAAATGTAATCCAAGATATTATTAAAGTTTATTTATAAGACCAGTCATTTATTTATATTTATAAAATAAGGTTTTAATTTTATCATGTATAAGCGTTAGTGTGCCACGGAAGAGCTTTCGTAGGGATAGTCACTCTACGTGAGGTCATGTCTAAATTTGGGGTATGACAAAGTGGTATCAGAGCCATAGGTTTGTCTTAGTTATTTGGAGCATAGGGACTTCAAGTAACAATGCGACTATGCAAATGGAAGCGCGCCTATTCGTGCGGAACGCAGTGGTACCTGAAACCTTTTAGAAGAGTCAGTCATCAGTCAAGAGTCAGTGTCCTTTTAAATACTCCTATTTAACAAGCTCTTGGTTACACCCCTCAAGATATCATGACACATAAGCGACCTTGTAACAACGCCACCTCGGGCGACAGTGCTCGACTGAAAAACCTAAAAAGGGCCATGACCCAAATGGCCCAAGTAGTAACAGACGTGACCCGTTCTAGCATACGTTCTATTGTCCCTATGCTAAAGAAAGAAACCAACATGTTTAAATAAAGAAACCAATGATTTCTTCATTTAAACATGCTGATTTCTTTTTTCGTTGGAGTAATTTTTTTCCCCTTTAATAGTGTTAGTTTCTTTTTCTAACAAATTTGGTTTCTTTTTTAATAGAGTTAGATTCTTTATTCAACGAAAATAAGACAAAAATGTCATTGTCATTCTCTCTTCGCCATCAATTTGTTATAATTTTTAATGTAATTGTCTTTTCATATCTCTCTCTCCCCTTTGTTGTAGAAAGAAACCAACATCGCTCAAAAAATAAATCAACTCGGCTAAAAAAAAATCCATCATTTTTAAACAAAGAATCCAACATAACACTTATCTGTCGTGAAACTCTTATCGATTTTTTTTTTTTTAAGCATATAGCACTGG
>QANU01040863.1:50986-70104 GCA_003254905.1 Nissolia schottii
CTGCGTCGTCGTTGTCACGGTCACCTTCACCATGGGGCCCGCACCATATCGCAATGCGGCAGAGAGAGATCTTCAAATTTTTGAGGGAGTGTCTTGAAAGAAAGCGCTCCCAGAAAAATTCAGCACCTTTGAATTCAAGATAGATAATATAAGATAATTAGATAAATTAAAAAAAATAAAACCCAAGGAGTTTTTGTTTTATTATATTATTATATGTGACGAGAAGAGGAGCTGAAGAAGGAGAAGGGAAAAAAAAGAGGAGTTTCAAAGAGGGGGAACCCAGCATGGGAAGAGCCTTTGTGTACGTGATTCTGGGTGGAGGTGTGGCTGCTGGCTATGCCGCTCTTGAATTCGTCAAGAAAGGAGTCTCTCATGGTGAACTCTGTATTATTTCTGACGAACCCGTAAGAATAAATTGATTTTCTCTTCTTTTTTTGCTTTTGTTTTCATTTTTCGTTGGATTTTTCCGCTACGAATACGAATTTGTTTTTGCGAATGCTGATTGTCAATTCCTCCCATGAATAAAGTGGATGCCAATGTTGTATTGGGATTGTTTCTCTTAATTATTGATAGCTTGATTAATTTGTCTTTTTCACGGATGACATATTTAAATTAAGATTTCGTCAAACCACAATGAGGTCATTTTGATTAATTAATGATGATTGCCTCTATGTTTAGACGCGCTCTGGAAATTCATGTTGGAATGAGTATGTGAGCCTCTCTTTAATGATGAGAGATATATAAAATATTCTCAAATGTCTGTTTCAGGTTGCTCCTTATGAGAGACCTGCATTAAGCAAAGGATATTTGCTTCCAGAAGGTAAATTCCGGTTGTGATCACTGTGATTGCTGTTGCGGCGGTGCGAACTATGAGAAATTAAGTTGCAAATTTCTATCATAAGTATTTTGTGCGATCCTGGTTGAATATTATCTGATAAGAATTGATCGATCCACTCTTGTAGAGAGTAGAGCCTTTAACCTCCAACTGCAAAGGAAAATCAGTCATCATTACTGTGATTCCTACGCCTTTTTCCTTTCCCAAGCCTTATCCCATCTTCGAGATGTATTGTTCTTTAGTGCAATGTTGAGACATCATAGGGCTGAAACCTTCTGATTTGCAGAAGTCATTACCTTCCCGACAAGTCCATCAAGTTTTGGACATCATAGCCAGCCAACTTATCTGATTTAATATGGGTAATTCTGCCTGCTATTGAGGAGATCAATTTATAATCATTGAATTCTCGTGACATTTTGTTTACTTTTGAGTAACAATAACATTTTTTTTGTTCTTTTTGTTGTTTTTTGGTTGGCTCCCTGTGTGGAGTATCATCAATTTATTTTCTGAAATATCTAATATTGAAGTATGGAGAAGTAAACCTGAGTGATTATGCTGTCTGAACTGGGTTGTTGGACGGCAAATGCATTAGCACATTTTAATGCTTCATTTCCACATAGCTGGTGTTACTTATTTCCAAATTGCCTTTCTTTTCCTCTGTATTTTCATTTTTTCTGTTTGCATAGTTTACGTAATGAGTGATTGCTGAAATGAAGTTTTAATGTACAGCTCCAGCACGGCTTCCATCCTTTCATACTTGTGTTGGTGCAAATGAGGAACGGCTAATTCCAAAATGGTATAAAGAACATGGTAATTATATTTTTTTCCCATCAAGTCAGGAATTTTTTTTTTATATTTATTTTTTATAATTTAGTAATTTGGAAAGGTTACTTCCCCTTCCTCCCTTTGAGAAAATATATTCACTTTCTTTGGCTGTTCTTTGTGTTTTCCTTTTTAGTGTTGATTTCATACTGTAAAGATCTGGATTGGTAGTTGATTCCATTTTGATCCAGTGGTCTACCTGATTCGATGATTTATTTGAATAAGAAAAATTAAGATGAACTTTTGACTCGTTTTTAGGGTTAACCATGGTTTTAAATGCCTAAGGTTATGGTAAACAAATTTAGTAAGTTTGAATTCTGGCTAACTGTGGTCATGGGTGGAAATTAATGAATAGAGGCTTGTAATTTCACCGCTGTTCTGTGTTACATTTATTGCCTTGTTTGGTCTTCTCCAGTTGCATCCAATCAGGTTGTTGAGCCCAGTAGCAATTCCATGTTAGATGGTATCATATTCTTAACTACAAAACTGCCTTCCTAATCTTTTTTGTTTCCTATTTTCAAGATTTTATGAAAGAAGCAATGAAAATAAAAAAGATCGTATTTTCACTGTTTCCTTCACAAAAACCTGAAAACAGGGAACATAATGAAAACAAGATGTTTTGTAGTTAAAATTGTAAATGTGAGATGTTTCTCGTAACCAAACAGTTTATTTCATATGTGGCTGTGCGGTATCAATATTTCAAGTGGCAGCACCAACCATGTAAACTGTTTTTTTTTTTAATCTACCATGTAAATTGAGTAGAAGAGAATATATAGGATAAATATTTTCTATTTGTCTTTATTTAGTATTTAGATGAAGTACATGAAGTAAAATGTGAGAACCAAATTAAATAAATTGTGTTTGATTATTTTTCATTGCAATTGGTAATTAATGCTGCGTGGGAGTAATTTTCTGTTTTCTAAATCTTTTCATTATTATTATTGTTGTAATATTTTCTTGTTGCTTAAAAGGAGTTCTTCATCCGTGTCTAATGATGTTATATTGTTATTGAAGGAGTTTCCTTTCCTGAATATCTAATTCTTTCCTTTTTTCAGGAATTGAATTAGTACTTGGAACTGGTGTTAAGTCTGCTGATGTGAAGCGTAAAACTTTGTTAACAACAACTGGGGAGACCATAAGTTACAAGTTTCTTATTATTGCAACTGGTGCTCGGGTATTTAAACAGATATCTCATTATAAATTTTCCTACTTACAATAATCAGTTAATCGTGCAGCATGCATGTCATGCTTTGCAAAAGAACGATTGAAAGAAGCTTTTGCAATTAGCTGGGTGCTTGTTTAATTTGTTGCCTTTTAACTCTGTTAATTCAATATTACTTCCCTTAAAAGGCATGAGCATGATAACTAGCATGGCCAAGGAACATCATATTTTCTTATACCTAGGGAACAACTTGTCTTCTTGATGAACCTTCTAAACACTATTGTTGAAATAACTGAGGATAAATTCACCGATCTACCTAAGCAATGGACTCTTCTTTTCTTTCTCTACATAATTATTTGAATAATTATTTGATTGAACATATTTGCAATGTCAACTGTAGGCTTTAAAGCTTGAAGAATTCGGGGTGACTGGATCAGATGCTGAAAATGTCTGTTACTTACGAGATATAGCAGATGCAAATAGGCTTGTTAAAGCAGTGCAGTCTTCTCCTGGAGGGAATGCTGTCGTCATTGGTGGTGGATATGTAGGAATGGAGTGTGCGGCATCTTTAGTGATCAGTAAAATAAATGTAACCATGGTCTTCCCTGAAGCACATTGCAGTAAGTACTTTAATTTGTGAAACTTTTTGACTGTCACCTCAAAAGGTATTGTAGTGAGTATATTTGCTTTCTTGTGTTACTCTGATTAAAAATGCTGCTTGGTAGGTCTTATGGATAAGAAATTCTAAAACAGATATTTTTAATGTTTTGTTTACAGTGGCTCGTTTATTTACGCCAAAGATCGCAAGCTTCTATGAGGAATATTATAAATCCAAAGGAATAAATTTCGTTAAGGGAACTGTGCTGTCATCATTTGATTTTGACTCCAATGGAAAGGTACTTAAATTTTTTCTGTTGGGTTTTTCTCACCTAAGATTTTTCCCACCATTAAAAAGCACGTCAATCTAAATGGACTTGTAGAAAAAAAAATTGGCTTTTGGTAGAACATAATAATAGCATTGTTTGATCAAAGTAGTTAATCTCATCTAGTGAAAAAAGACTTGTAGTTTTTCATTCATGTTCAAACTTCAAACTTTTCAGGACATATAGGAGGTTGAAATTTTGAAAAGTTCCTGGTTTGATAGCGTTCAGATCAATAGGCAATATCCATATCCTACATGAAAAATCTGATTAAAAGGAAACACGCCAAAATTATCTAAGTTTGTTGGCCTATGATCAATTCAACCTATAACTTAAGCTGACTGACTCTTTTTACAGGTTACAGCAGTTAATCTTAGAGATGGAAGGAAGCTAGCTGTAGACATAGTTGTCGTGGGAATTGGAATACGTCCAAATACAGGTCTGTTTGAAGGTCAACTAACTTTGGAGAAAGGTGGAATCAAAGTAAACGGAAAGATGCAGTCAAGCAACAGCTCAGTCTATGCAATTGGAGATGTTGCAGCATTTCCAGTCAAAGCATTTGGGGAGACTCGTAGACTCGAGCATGTGGATTCGGCACGTAAATCTGCAAGACATGCTGTTGCTGCCATAATGGAACCAGAGAAAACAGGAGAATTTGATTACCTTCCTTTCTTCTACTCCAGAGTCTTCTCATTGTCTTGGCAGTTTTATGGGGATAATATTGGAGAAGTTGTCTACTTCGGGGATTTTTCGGGTAGCACATTTGGAGCATACTGGGTAAGCAAGGGTCACCTTGTTGGGGCTTTCCTTGAAGGCGGAACAAAAGAAGAGTACGAAGCCATTGCTAAAGCGACTAGGTTAAGGCCTGCAATTGAAGACTTGACTGAGCTGGAAAGGCAGGGTTTGGCGTTTGCGGTTACAGTGAGTCAGCAACCACCGGCATCACTACCACCTGTTCAGGTTAGCACCTCAGACCTACTTTTGGAAAGGCCATTATATGCTTGGCATGCTACAGCTGGGGTTATTCTTGCTGCATCAGTGGCTGCATTTGCATTTTATTATGGGAAAAAGCGCCGCAGATGGTGAGCCTTCTGAGAACATTATCAATTCAAAGTTAAGGGTGTCAACAGACAATTAATAGACAGATTCGTAAGCTGTAACATTGATAGGCCTAGGATATGTTTTAACATGGGTACTTGTATCTGATCCAATTCACTGGACTAAAATTGTTCAGTTCTATTGTTCATAGTGTTTTATTTGTTGTACCAAAAACAAAAAGAAAAGTACAAATGGCCATCCTTCTTCGGAACATATATACCTTTAAGATTTCCATCTGTTGTCTAAGATTTATTATGTCTAGGACGCTTCAAATGGTTGGGAATGTGACGCAGATTTTTCATTTTTGAACATCATTGTTCGAATTGTTGAACCAACCGTGTATCATGGGTTCGATCTCTCCTCCCAATACTCTCTTCCCCTAAATTTCCCCTCCCCTCCCATCCCATTGACCAAAAAAAATAAAGGATTTGTTTCCTCACTCTGATGTCTGGGCTGTGTAGATTGCAGGCGCAAAGTTGAGAACTTTATCATCCTCAAACTCAAATTGATTCTTTTTTAAAATGTTGGGTTTGATCCCGTATTTATAAAACATTAGTCAGTTTGATCTTTCGCTACTCTCATAATTATTCCACTAACATATAATGCTAACATGACACTTAACGGTGCTAACAGAGGATCAAAGTAATTGATATTTAACAAACAAAATGATTGGGGTACATCTCAATCCTGCCACCCGTACTACCACCATCCGCAAGATACAACAATTTAATTTTGTAAAATGTATTTTGAATAGTATGCCAAATCCTAAAAACCTTAAACCCATGCGACTAGCTCTCACTACCCAGCGATTGGCACTCACTCCAACGCAGCTCTTAGCTCATTCGTAAAACCCTCAGCTGCATCATAATGGGGTGTTCTAGAGCTTGCTGATTTTGTTTTCTTTATCAGCATTCATTAGTTGCTCATGCTTTTCACCATTCGTGTTTGCTTTTTTGCATTATAATCATTATTCATCGTCATACATCTCTTTTCATTCATCGTCATATATCTCTTCTCATTCATCGTTTGAGATTCAAAATTGTCGATGGAATCTACTGATGAAACCGATGGCAACAATGAGGCATAACTCTTTAAAACTTTGTTTGAGCATACTTTATGTGACTGATCATTAGGTTTCATTTGAAATTGCTCTCACGATAGTTGTTAATGTTTGTGCAATGACATGTTAAAAGTTTGTGCACTTTTGTTTTAAAAGTTTCCTTCAATTGCTCATAGAATAGTTTCCATTTAATTGCTCACCTTTTGGTTTAGAAGTTTGTGCACTACTAGAATAAAAGTTTGTGCAGTATACTAGTATAAGTTTGTGCATTGACAAACCATTGCATTGTTCATTGAATAATATATGTTTAATGCATCACATGTTTGTGCAGGTATGATGTACATGTTTGTGCACTAAAATGATAAAAGTTTATGCACTCCTATTTCAGATACGACAATGTATACACTAGCATGCACTACTATACATGCACAAACTTGTAACACTAGCATGCACAAACTTAAAGTACTTTCATCAATATGTACTGAATTCACTTAAAGCATATGGAAAGTTTCACCAAGTTTGGACAAACTTTTAACAGTAAACAAGACCCACATAGTGGATAAACTTTCAATGGTATAGTGCACAAGCTTGAACAGGAACGCCAAATAATACACACAAACCATCCATACACAAACTTTAGACACTATAATGAACAAATTTAAAGTAGGCACAAAGTTTCCCCCCAAGATTGAACAATCTTATACATATATAATGCACAAACATCAATATGAACTAAATTAACCAACAAAAAAACTATATGATCACCATTTGAATTCACTTAAAACAAATGGAAAGTTTCACCAAATTTTGCAGAAACTCTCATAAATATACTGCACAAACTAGAACAGGAACCATAATCGTACACAAAAATTATACGTGCACAAACTTTAGAGACTATGATGCACAAACATTTTGTGTTAGTGTGCATAAACTTTACAGACCATAACACACAAATATTTTGTATCAGAGTGCACAAACTTTAAAGTCCTTAATGCACACAAATTTTTGTTAGTGTGCACAAACTTTAGAGACTATAATGCACAAACATTTTTGTCAGTGTGCACAAACTTTAGATACTATAATGCACAAACATTTTGTGTCAGTGTGCACAAACTTTAGAGATTATGATGCACAAACATTTTGTGTTAGTGTGCACAAACTTTAGAGTCCATAATGCACAAACATTTGTGTTAGTGTGCACAAACTTTACAGACTTTAATGCACAAACTTTAGATACGGCAATGCACAAACATTTTTGTTATTGTGCACAAACTTTAAATACTGCAATGAACAAACATTTTGTGTCAGTGTGCACAAACTTTAGAGACTATAATGCACAAACATTTTTGTTAGTGCGCACAAACTTTAGAGACTATAGTGCACATATTTTGTGTTAGTGGGCACAAACTTTTTCAAACGCCTGTTCAAACGATTTTCTCAAACACAAACACTAGCGTTTCACCAAAATTTGCACAAACTTTCAACACTAAACAAGATTCACATTGTGCACAAACTCTCAGAGATATAGTGCACAAACTTGAATAGGAACCACAATCATACACAAAAACTATATATGCACAAACTTTATAAACTATAATGCACAAACATGTTGTATTAGTGTGCACAAACTTTTTCAACACCTGTTCAAACATTTTTCTCAAACACAAACACTAGAGTTTGTCCAAAATCTGTTTGTTGTTTCAGACTAAAATCACAGACATTGATGAAAAAGCAAGAAAACCTTAAAAACTTGGAATCAATGGCGAAAACCCTAAAATAACATTTACCTGTTGCGGATCTAAAATAGAAATGTGTAAACTCCTCGTTTTGCTATTCTGGCCGTTGAGAGCTTCGTCTTTTGTTTGGTGTTTGAGTATGTGAAGTTCGTGTTCGATCACTGGAGAATGGTGGAAGGGACCCGTCGTGGGTTTTGAAGGTTTGGTTTTCGAACGCGAATAAAAATCAAACGCGAACAGTTATGCAAATCGCATGTGCATGTGTGTTTAAGGGGGAGTGGGGGATCCTGTGCGAGATTTGTGGTTGGGGAGTTTGGTAGTGGGGCCAGTCGTATTTAATCCGTGGGTGTATGGTGTGTAACATCCCAGATTTTTTCCTTACGAAAATCTTGCTAAATAAATAATTACAAGCCGATTAGGGGAAAATAAGAAAAATTAAACCGCCACATTTAACCCATAAAAATCCCGGCTAAAATAAGGGTTTTGAGGTCTCACAGGGTTTCACAAAACCTGGACCAATTTTCGGTCGTCATCGGAATCGATATACGAGTCAACAGTACCGTAGATTGAATTAAAAACCTTCTTAGGGTTATTCATGGATTTTATTTCTGTGTTTAAATGATTTTCTTAACGATTTTCAATCGTTACCAGAATTTAAGCACACGTTGGTGGTACCCATAAGATACACTCTTACGAGAATTTAAGCACACGTTGGTGGTACCTAAGATTAAGTTAAATTCCTTGTTCTACGTTCTTAATTAATGCACAATTACGTTTAGATAATTTTTAAGACGTCCGTTAATTTTTCGCGCACGTGTACATGCACGTAACTGGACAGTTAACGACCAAACGCGACCGAACACGGGACAAATTTTGGGAGAAATTTCCCCAGTCAGTCGTGTCGTCATATCACCATACCCTCACTACCAACCTTCTTACACACAACCATACCCTTAACCATACTTTTCACTATTCCCACCTTACCTCCATCATATCACCTATTTACTTTTACTTAATTTTTCCCCAAAATTCTCCCTCCAAAACCGAAGCCATCAGCTTCCACTCTCCATCTTCATTTTCTTCTTCTTCACACTTTCTTTTCCCTAAGCATTTCCAAGACCAAGAAGCCATAGCCATGGCCAACCATCATCACCTTCATTTTCACTTTTGTCCCTTGTTTCCTAAGATCAAAACCGCGACCTTCTAGCCACCACACTCTCATTCCTGCCTTGTTATTTTCCTCACATAGAAGCAAAAACCAAATCATCATCATCATCACTCCCAAGTTGGTTCATCTTGGAAGCAGTGGGCATAAGCTTGGTTTTCAAAGCTTGTGAAGTTTTCTCTCAAGCACTCTCTACCAACATCCAGCCATCTTTGAATGTGGGTAGTTAGGCCTAAATCACCACCTTGGTGATCTAAGTGAGTTGTATGTATTGTTTGATAGAAGGGAATGGATTGGTGCATGGATGGTAATGCAAAAAACCATTGATACCTATCACAGTTTTGTGGTCATTCGAATGACCAAGCCAAGGGTTATTCGAATGAACCACGAAATATTTTAAGAACAGATAGCAAATTTTGCCAGACATTCGAATGACCACCTTGAGTCATTTGAATGAATGGTGAAAATTTCAAACACTGAGGGTCACAGAAGTGAGGCATGCGAATTACCAGGCCTTGGTCATTCGAATGATACATCATATTTACAAACAGAGAGAACAAGGCCTATGTCATTCGAATGACCCAGCATAAGTCATTCGAATGACCCGTTCTTATGCCAGAATCTTGTGCTATTCGAATGACTCTTATAGGTTCATTTAAATGACTCAAGGTTTTAGTTCCCAGTCTTAAGTTTTCTTTGATTATGATGAATTGTGGCATGTGTTATGAACTATATCTATAGTATTATGCATCATGAGGACTCGGTTGTCACTAGGCTTATAGGACAACAGTAGATCACTAAACATTTATCACCTAACCTAAATTAAAGATCATAGCTGAATCCTAGGGAAAAATGAGACTTGCTTAAGAAGGTTCCGACCACAAAGGGCTCGGCATACCTTGAAGAAAAGTACATAGTTATATACTAGGAAATCCCCCTCTCTTGGCACATCAAACCTGACAAGCCCCTACCAGTCTAGTAAGAAGGATTGGTCCTATGATCAAGAATGCAGGCTCAGTGTAACATCCCGCTTTTTCCCCTAGTAAAGATTTCATGAATTAAATAGGGGAAACAAGCTCTCCCACGAGATTTTAGATTAAAAGTGTGTCTGTAGAAATAATTCTGCTCATTTTCACGAAATTCTGCAGACACTAGAATAAATCCTTTCTATCACCTGGGTATAATCGTGTGTCTAAGGTATCTGTAAAATATACGGTTACAGAAGAAATCTCACAAATGCCTTAGATTGACTTAGGTTCTTCCTTAGAAAAATTAGGGGGTCACAAGGACGTGATCAGAATATTTTTAAAATAACCACACGCGAAGAACCGAAACCGGGAGCGACCAAACCTGATCAAAATTGATCTGCGAGTGACCCTTAATTCTTGGCAACAAAAGTGGCCAAGACACAAGACCGTTGCATGGCCAAGAAGTGGCCAAATGGCCAAGTCAACAAGTCAAATGGTGAGTCATAGTAATGAGTCACCATTGCTTAGGTCATGGATGACATAATCATGGGGGTAAAATGGTAAATTGGCCCAAGGGCATTTTGAGAAAGGGAATTTCGTGGCTTGGCCTATAAATACCCCTTAGAATCTGAAATTTTAGAGATAAAAAGGAAAACCTTGCCAAAACTCTGTCCAATTTCACACCCGACTGTTGTTCTGTTAAACCCTCCAGAAACTTTCATACACAAACCCTAGCCAAGATTTCTCAGAAATTTCCTAACCTTAACTCACCAAAATCCTATTAAGTTCCTAAATAAAACTTGGAGATGCCTATCCTAGAACCGGAGCTTAGGAAGCGTTAGAGCACAGCCATAGCCTGTAGAAAGTGTCGGAACCGGAGCAAGACTCAGAAAAGTAGGTAAACCGACTTATCCACTGTCTATGTGGTTTTATGTTAGATGATATATGATGTTAGGATGTTGTATGTGACCATGATTATATATATGTGTTGTTGATATTTGTCTGAAACTGCTAGTGCTATCTGTGACCCTGTCAGAAATTAGGAAAGTCTAAGTTGAAAATAGGGCTATAGCACGTTTTTAAGAAGAACTGTATGCTGGGAATTTTATCATGAAAAATAATTTTATTTTTGAGTTCTACACAAAAAATTGAGTGGGGATGTCAAGTTTTGTGATTTTTGGAGTCCCCAATGAATTTCTCAGCAAACAGACAGAAAACGGTGTTTTTGAGCAACAAGGGTAAAACGGGAATTTTGAGTTTTGGGACTGAAAAACTGGGTTGATTTTCAAAAAATATGGGTTTAGAACTATCAAAAATCTTAGGGCCATGTCTTGAGTCCATCGGGTTTTTGAGAACTAAAATTCCAAAGAAAACACGATTTTACAAGTGAAAAACAGCAGTTTTGGGGAAAAGGCTAAAATAGTAATTTCGTGGACTTAGAGTTGAAATCTGAATTTCTAATTCTGAAAAATGATTTTAGGGCTATCAAAAATCTTAGGGTAAGGTCTTGGACCTCTCCGATTTCTGATCACTAATTTCTGACAGAACACAGACGTATTGAGAAAAGCACTGATACACCGTAGTTTCAACCTACGTTCATGAGCATGTTTTATGTGAAGTGTTTTATGATAAATTAAACTAGCCTAATCTATGCTTTAATGGTCTATGCATGCCTATGTTGTTATGAGGAAATAATGTATGTTATGTGATTATGTTTTATGTGATTATGTTGTTTATGGAACAAATGCTTGGATATATGCTATGTTAGGTTTTAGCAAGTGATAGTATGTTTCCTATGTTTATGAGAGCATGATAATGATAATGATAAGTACACTTCTGGTAGCATCGATAGGGCATGCCAGTGGTGGAAACTCTAATGATGAATAATATATGACTATATATATGTATGATGTTTATGTTAAGGAAGAAATAACATTTGAGGTTATGAAGCTATGGTTATGTAAAGAAAAGAAGGATAAAAACCCATGAAAGAACTCTTGACCTAGAGAGTCAGAGTATTCGACCATAGGAGATTCAAGGTACTAAGACACCAGGCCATAGTAGAGTCTGAGAGTACTAGGGGTTCCTGGCCATAGAAGAGTCAGGGATACCTTAGAGATGAGCCGAGTTCGAGGAGTTCTCCCGACCACAGTAGAGTCGGAGAGTCCCTTGGCCACAGCAGAGTCGGAGAGTCCATTGGCCACAGCAGAGTCTGGGGAGGTCCAGTACTGCAGAGTTTGGAACGCTCTAAGGACGAGGCAAGTCTCACGAAGTTTATTAGGGTCCAACCACAGTAGAGTCGGAGCTCAAAGAGTAGCAAGTCCGAAGAGTTCTCCAGACCACAGTAGAGTCTGAGGGTCCCTTGACCACAGAGGAGTCCGAGGAGTTTCAGCCACAGTAGAGTTTGAAACGCTCTAAGGACAAGGCAAGGTCTTCCTAACCACAGTAGAGTTGGGATGATCGTGACGAGGTACGGATTAGGGTCCCCGTCCACAGAAGAGTCTGGTAACTACTCCTATCCCTCATGCATAAGAATGAATGATATATATATGAAACGAAGGTGAATGAGGTACATGAGAAAAGAATGATGTATGTATGAATGAGAACTTGTCCCCTAAGAGTTAGAATAGAAAACAGATGGCATAGATAAGGAAAGATTAGGTTCTCTCAGTCACCTAGTAATTATGGTAGCTACTCAGGCTTAGCATGAATATTGATAACTAGTAGGGATTTAGTATAACTGTGACACTTAGAGACCCCTAAGCGGCAGAATCATAATTGAGAATAAAATAATCAGTGATGACTAAGGTTTTCCCGCTGAGAACATATGGTTCTAGGTAAGTACGACAAGGACGTCAGCGCGATACGTGGAGAAGCAGACTTGGAGAAGATGAAATGAGGAATAGGATAGCAGGAGCTTGACTAAAGATGTTACGATCAGCTCGTAGTTAGTATGGTTTATGTTTTACACTACTGCAAGAAAGTACATGTATGTATTAACTATGATACTACCTATGTAAATGATTGTGAATATATGCTATGGTCCACTTGTATGCTTATTGTTTGATGTTGTTATGTTAGAATAAGTATCCTTCAAGTATAAAGCTTTAACGTTTGCTCTATAAATTCTATCTGACGAGCGGCTCATATTTTCTGCCGTATACATATAATGAAAAAGTTTCAAAACGGTCTATATTTTCTAGTATGAGATAATTGTGAACCTTAAAAGTAGGGGCTAAAAGTAACCCCAACCAAAACAGATAACAACCTAGTGAGCATTGTTTGCAATGTACATGTAAGCAGCTAGCTAGGGTGTTTCACTCAGACCTGAACGGGGGCTTTGCCCGGAATGAAAGATAAGGAAAGGATGAAAAGCAAAGTTTACGCCAAGTAAAGAAAGTTAAGGCCGCCAAAAGGGGCGTGCAAAATGTCAAGTTAAAGGAAATATTATGCAAAGTATGAGTCCACTCCTGGTGACGCCGCTAGGTGAAACACCCTAGCTAGCTAGTTTACTCTTAAGTCGTAAACTTGCTTGCTAAGTTGTTATCTGCTTTGGTTGGGATGATACTTAGTCCCGCTTAATCGTTTAAAAGTAGAGTTACTTGGAAAATATGGACCCATTTTTAACTTTCTTTTATATATCATAGCATAAAGTAAGAGCCTTGTAATTCGTAGAACATGTAATGCGAGCAGTAGAATAACATGCTTAGCCCACATTGATAAAAGGTAATAAACATTCCAGCATAACATCCACCACAGGTCCATAACACATGTTCACAACCAGATACACAAGTACTAAGATAGCTGTTACATACAAACATTTAGTACAGCAAAATTACTATCATATAGAGTCTACTAACTAAACACCTACTCATGCTGCTCTTGTCCTTGCTCCATATCAGGTCCTGCCTCTGGAATCATACAGGAGTGGGAAATGAGAACATCGCATCCTCAGTGGGAAACCTTAGTCGTCATAACTCATTTTATACTCATTTATGATTCTGCCGCTCAAGGATCTCTACCTGCAGGGTCTTGACCCCGTAATTCTCACCAACCACGACCGAGGTGACCATCAAAAGGATGGCGGTGGGGTCCCTACGACTCGACTGGAACTAAGACCTTCCCCAAAAGCCGAGCCCTCGGCCCTTCTAGAGGGGTTTTCCCATCATCATCGTCGTCATTATGTGCACAGTTCAATGTTTGATGCAACAGTTCATCATCATAGACACAATTCATCATCATTTTAAAGCAGTCATATCCACTCATCATCTTAAAGCAACAATTATAAACTAATAGCTCATATCATCATCTTCATCATAGTTATTGAAAGATCATCATCTTAGGTAACATCCCGATTTTTCTTAGAAAAATAATCATACACATAATTATTAAATTAATTTTCTAATCATGATTAGAGAATTAAAAAGGGAAATTTTCAAGTAGAATATTCCTAGGCAATAAGATGTGTCGCGATACGAAGTCCGGTCGACAACCGAACGGCCGTTGTACGCCGATAAAATTTTCTAACGTACAAAAGGTGTCTGTGAAAATGATCTCTCGGAGGAAAATTCACAAGCATCTTTAAAAATTAATACCCAGAGGTAGAGGGGAATTAGAGGTTCGCGACGGTATAAACAGAATATTTTTCGGACGACCGTGCGCGACGTACCGACACTGCGAGCGATAAAACACGAGCGAACTGGAATCGGGAGAAAAGGAAATATCAGCCGCTGGGAGTGAAGGCTGCACGGCTAGGAGAATAGATTTTTGCACAAAAGATTAATTTCCCAAAATTATGCTTCCACATTTCCCATCACCATGCTTTCTTACACTTCAAAGCCTAATCACATCATGCCCATACCTTCCACTATTCACCACATTTATTACACCCAAAGAAACAAGCACCCTCCCTCACCACCAGCCCTCAAAAAAAAACGTGAGCTCCCCCAAGGCCAAGAGACATTTGCTTTTCTTTCATTCTTCAAACACACCAAACACTCAAGAGTTAAAGCACTTCTCCTTCTCCTTTCATTCCCCCACAAAACCGAAAATCACAGCCTCAAGCCTCTTCATCTTAGTCTCATTTTCTTTCACCAAAAAGCAAGAGGGACAGCACCATCCTCCTCATTGTGCAAGGTTCTTACCTTGAAGAAGGGAAGCTCAAGCTTTGGGAGACAACAAGGCTTGTGGACTCCACTTCACACTCCTCCACCACCACCACCAAAGCTTTCTACAGGTGGGTAGTATCTTTACCCCTGTCTATGAGATGGTTATTTGCATGTATATATGTGTGCGTTTTAAGTAAGGAAAGTTTAGAAATATTAGGAGAATATATGCTATGGTTGCATGCTAGATATACTCTGTTGTTTTCATGATTTTGAATGTCCTGTTGTTGTCTAAGTACCGTGAAAAATGTGGCATGAATATGGGATGAGGGTAAAGAACAAGAGAACAAGAGAAAAAAATAACCAGGGGCTGAACGTCGAGGTTTCCGCGGAAGAGGGCAATGAGAGGGGTCTAGAGTTGATGAGCGAGACAGTAGTGGGCTGGAGGGGTTCCGCGGAGGATCCCCTAAGAGTTTAGGAAGGTACATGGAGTCGCTGAGTGAGCACCAGAAATGGTGTCGATTGGGTCCGCGGAGGAACCCTGGAAAACACAAGGGTTACGTGAGGAGTGAGGAGTATGCACTAGGAGTGGCCCGGAGTGGGTTCCGCGTAGGTTCCCGGAGGGATGAGTGACTCCCTGGAGAGTAGACTGAGTACCAGTAGTGATGGTCGTTGGGTTCTGCGGAGGTATCCTAGAGCGGCTGAGTAGCTTCCAGAAGTTAGGGCTAGCGTCAACGAGGGTTCCCAAGCGGTTCCGCGGAGGTCCCCTGGCGCTGAGAATGATGTCCGAAAGAGGGGGGTTCCGAGATCCATGATATCCCACCAAGTACTTAGCATGAAGAAGTCTATGCATTGAATTTATGATAGCATGTGTTTTTATTATGTGTCACCGAAAGGTGCCGTGAATGAGTATATGAGTATTACAGTCATGCATGCATCATGAGGATAGACCACTAGAAACTATGTTATGATCAAGGATAATGAATGAAGAGCATAATGAATGTAAGAACCAGAACAAAAAAGCAAGATAAAGTGCATGTGATAATGAGTCATGAAGAATGAAAAGACGCTAACCCGGGTAAGCCGGTACGCGTAAGAGAAAGAAAGTAATGGTACCATTTACTTGAAATGTTAAAGTTCATGCATAGTGCACAAGAGCAGGCTCACAAGGAACGCAGGCATTGTGTACGTCACCATGCTCATAAGGAACGCATGGGGCTCGATCACGTCACCAGGCTCACAAGGAACGCATGGGACACGATCACCTTGCATACATACCTATGTGATTAAAGCGTCGCGGTGTCCCGACCATGTCACCATGCTCACAAGGAACGCATGGGGCAAGGTCACCAGGCATACGCATATGAGTAGTATAGTCAGAACGGTCAAGGATAGAAAGCACGAGAACTTAGTAAGAAAGATTAGTTCCCTGTCACCTAGTAACTAGATAAAGCCGCTCAGGAACTTAGGCAAGAAAATAACTGGTAGGATGTCTAGACGCATGAACACTAGAGATCTCCTGGATGGCCGGAGCATAATTGAGTAAACAGAGCCCTAGTCATAGTTAATCACTGAGAAACACTGTTCCCACCCCCACTCACTTATGGCTTCAGGCGAGATAGATGACGTCCCCGCCGAGGAAGAGGCAGATCCTGCGCAGCAGGTTTAGGACAATAGACCCTGAGACAGGGGAGGAGGCAGAGCTATGGATAGTTCTGGTCGTGAACCGTCCCCCGCCTCTCCGCATTACACCACCGGTCGTCCCAGAGCCTGAGACTTCTGCGGATAGCGAGCCCGTTCCTTACGAGAAGGACGTAGAGGTCGATCCAGTCTCCATTCGACTCTGACCGCCAGACGTACCTGCGCCCTCACCACCCGAGGAGGACTCTCTCATCGAGATCTTGGAGGAGGAGGACGAGCCCGAGGAGCAGGACCCGGAGGAGGACCCGGAGGAGGACCCAGAGGAGGATCTGGAGGAGGACCCCAGCGAGGACGCGCCAGAGACCTGACCAGCCCTATGTTCCTGCCCTGTCATTAGAGGCCACCCTTTTTTCTAGTAGTCTCAGCTTTATTTGTATTTGGATGCATTCTATTTTGTAGCCCGGATAGTTTGATCGGGCTTAGGGTATGTTTCACCCTTTGATGTACTAGCACCATATTTATGTATCTATGACTATTTGACATATATGATATTGATTGTCAGACCCACCTTGTATGGTTTACTTCATTAATCATGTATGTACATGTATGACAGACAACGCGCTCATTTATCTATGGTACGACTATACGGGACTCAAAATAGTCCAAACGCATGGCTCTAGATTTACGGATATATTATGTTTAAAAAAGAAAAAAAAATGGGTCCTTATTTTCAAGTTAACTCAATTATTTTCCAAAGTAAAGTAGGGACTACTGGTATTTCCACACAGCAGTTAACAACCTAGCAGACGCAGATATGACTTAAGCATAAGCTGCTAACCTAGGGCGTTACATCTTACATCCTAACATGTAACCTCACATGCTCATAATCATCTAACATTCCTCATTTTAGACCATCATTATTTTATACTTCTATCATATACTCCACATCATCCTAGTCATCTAACACATACAATATCATATAACTCATAAACGTAGCCCTATTATGTTTGGAGTAATTACAGAATTGAGAGCCAATGAAGTTTACAAAATATTCAGCCCAGGCCGCTCAGTGCCACGCTCAGCGCACTGGGCGCGCATCAGGTCTCAGTTCTGGAATACTTCAGTAAGCTGCATAGTTCTTTCATACCATCATCATAAACACTTTCCTGGGCATTTATCATAATATTTCACATCCTTTATCATAATATTTCACATCCTAAAAGATATAAATTCATGGTTCATAATCATTTCTAACATATTCCTAATCAATTCTTCCATAAGCATCTAAATATACCTAGGTTTTCTTAATCTAGCATATTTCCAAGTAATTCATCAAACAAACATCAAGAAAGGTGTTTAGCAAGAAACTTAGCATATTCTAACATAAAACACATCACAAATAATTGTCACTCGTCTTAGAATCACATAGACAATGATTATGTCAGTTTACCCACGTTTATGCACTCGCTGCTACTAGTTCAGCTAATTTTGTGCAGAAAGCTTCCTTTCTTGATTGTCAACAAACTCTTACACTTAGAATAGTTGTATAAGTGATTCTTCCAAGATGCTAGGAGAATTTGTGGGTTAGGGTTTAGGAAACTTGGGTTAGGTTTTATAAAGGAAGTCTCTAGCTTAGTGTTTAGACAGTGTAACGGTTGAATATGTAAACAGACAGGGTTTGGCCAAGGTTTTCATAATTTTTCTCTAAATTTTCAAATTTTGGGGGTATTTATAGGCCTAGGGCCGAAATTCCCCTTTCCAATTTTGTCCTTGGGGCAAAATTCCCAAAATGCCCTTATTTTGTCTTTTTCCTCCATGTCACTTTCCTGACTCACCACTTTTGACTCACTTTGACCACACTTGCTCCATTCTTGGCCGTGTGGCTTCTTTGTGTCTTGGCCACTTTTTGTGGCTAAGAATTAACGGGCTCCGGTAGATCGATTTTGATCAGGTTTCATTGTTTTTGGTCCCGGTACTTCGCGTACGGTTATTCTAAAAATATTCTGATCACGTCCTTGTGATCTCCTAATTTTTTCTAAGTAATATTCGAGGGTCATTTAGGTATTTATGAATTCTCGTCTGTACCCGTACCTTTTACGGATACTTTAGACGCGCGGTTACGCTCTGACGACAACAAGAGTTCATTCTAGTGTCTGTAGAATTTTAAGAAAATGAGTAGAATTTTTTCCTACAGACAATTTTAATTCCAAGAGTTCATAATTCCAATGGTTCAACCAAACATGGAAATCTCTAAGTATTTATCTAGGGAGATTTTGCTAAGGAAAGAGCGGGATGTTACACTAGGACGGCCCCTCACCATCCGGCATGCCGGGTGGTCACTCCCTATTGTTGGCCGATGAAGGATTCTTTCGAGCAGTCGTAGTTCGCTACCACTCCCTATGATGTATGTATGTATGTATGTATGTATGTATGGCAAGAGGGCTTGGCCCAATTACCCTATGCCAAAACTCTAGAGTAATCCTCGGTACGGGACGATCAATTATAAGAAGCACGATAGGGAACCCCTAACGACTAGGATAAAGGTTAGGTCCTCCCACTACACATAGTAATTTAGATAAAGTCGTTCAGGAATAGCAAGAGTAAAA
>QANU01040988.1:0-30335 GCA_003254905.1 Nissolia schottii
ACCAAATCAGAACCCATCTATGCTGCTCTACGTACAGTCCTGACAACCATTGATTCTCTTGAAGATTATACTCAATCACAAAAGCACACCATCTCGTCTCAAATTCTTTGATGAACAGACTATAATATACAACTTCCTTCATTGCACGCGTAATGTCTTTGAATGCTTTATATCCTCTCAATTTGTCATTGATCTTCGTCATGATGTGCCAAATACACCACTTGTGGCAAGTGTTTGGCAAAACAATTGCAATGGCATTTTGCATGACCTTGTCTTGGTCAGTCAGAATACCACATGGTAGCTTCCCTGACATGCATGTAACCCAACAATTAAACAACCATGTGAAACATTCGGTATCTTTCTAATTCAGTAACCGCACCCAAGCAAAAGTGGTTGGCCATGATGATTCCCGCCAGCAAATGCAACAAACAACATCTCATACTTGTTGGTCTTATATGTCATGTCAAATGAAACTATATCTCTGAAGTATTCATAGGCAACTCTGCTCCTAGCATCTGTCCAAAACACACTTCTCAACCGAATTTCCTCATCAATTCAACATCATACCAAAAAATTTGGTCTTGTTCCTTCATCCACGAAAAATACTGCTTTTGCATCTCGTTGCTCCCCCAACAACCATTTTTCCTTGTTGGCGAAGTTTCTCACATCTGTTTCAACAAACTCTAATCTCTCATGCCCCCTTCTTCTTGTACAAGAGTCTAAAAAGTCTTGCATCTCCTTATCCTTGCATCATCATGTAATTAAATTGCCCTTTGCACATGCATATTCAAACGCCTGTTTTTCTTGAAGAGTCTTGTGTTTGAAGTAACTTTTTGGCAATGATCAATGACAACATTTTTTACCAACCATTTCCCACCATCCTTCTTCTGCATAGTTAGTTTCGCATCAAACTTTGCAGCTACAGTTGGGCTGGTCTTGATCGTTGTTGGTATCTTCAACGAACGACAACCTTCTCTACATGAACAACGACCTTCTCTACTGCATGCAAGCATTATATAATTTATTTGGTCACTACCAGTCTTTAAACTTCTGGTCTTCCATGAAAATTCAATTTTCTTAGCATACTTCAAGTAATATTTTTTGGCATCATCTAGAGTATCAAACACCATACCTATAGTTGGCACCAATATCTCCCCAATCTTTATATTGTTGTCGTAGTTGCCCTCAGTCTCTATATTGTTGTCACGAATGCCCTCGTTCTCTAAATTGTCTATTCCTTGAATCACACTCCATAACATATACTTCAGGTGATGAACCAAAAAAACAAGAATTTTGTGTCGTTGTCCCTGTATGTCAAAAGGAAATCACAACATCCACCAACAATGAGACCAACAAAATAATACATAATCTAGCCTCTATAGATATATAAACCAACACACTTACATAGAGAAACCAACACAGTAACACAAATAAACCAACATGCTAAAACAATGACAAATAAACAAAAACAAACCACCATCTTAAATCACATTCACTAACCTATTAGAACATGCAAACCAACATCCAAAAAAACAAGACACCAACATCTTAGAATAAATAAACCAATAACTATGAACACATAAACCAACAACTAAACTAATAACAAAAAGTAACATCAACTTCAAACATACACACCAGTAAGTATGCATAACCAAACAAGCATCACAAAATAGAGAAACCAACTTTCTAAGCGTGACAAACCAACGTAAAAAATAGAGACCAACAACCTATCACATACAACGACAGTGAAACGAATAAACTTAAGAACACAATGGAACACTAGTGCATGAGGAGAAGTAACGACTGAATGGTATGGAGGTTTGTAAGTGAGAGATCGAGAAAGTGAGAGTGAAACAAAGAGAGCGACAAGAGAAGGAGAGTGACACAAGAAAGAGAGACAAGAGAAAGAGAGTGACATAGGAGAGAGGCAAATGTTTTTTTTTAATTTCTAGTGAGCCTCACACAAATATAGTACACTAATTTTGTCCTTTTGTTCCCCAAAAAATACGTTGTCCCGTATCTATTGTCAAATTTTGTTGTTCACCTAACTTTCCTGTATTTTTTCCTTCAAAAATAGGTGTTTATACTCGGTTGTACTAATATACATGTTAGGATACTAGTTTTGGATAACAATTTAGGATCATATCATTAAATAATAGTTTGATGTAGTGCCTTTTGCATATGGTTCTTGAATTTTTCGTCAGTAAGGTGACTCTTCAAGTGGGGTTAATTTACTAAGTTTCCACACTGTTGTGCATTTACTAGTGCACAATCTCTTGTGAATCGAGGGAGAGTCATCGATTGTTTTGGAAAACTTAACATGACTAGTCACTTGGGCCTAAAATGGTCCTTAAATCTCAACCCTAAAATGTTCAATCAATTATTAATATTTTATCTAAAAAATTACATAATAAATTATATTTATATTTTATAACATTTTACTTGATTTATCCATTTTAAATCTAACAATTTTTATAATTTTCGCACTCCTCTTCCTGCTCTCCCCCGATGGCTCACTAGAGATGTCGCCAAAGCAGAGCCGTCTCCCCTATAAACAATATCAAACTCATCAACAACCTTCACATCAGCAACAAAAATCCCAAATCATAATATGCATCTCCCTTCTTTGTCAACCAAACCTTCATAATTTCTTCGTTTTTTTATTTTTTTTCATCAATATTTTATCCATAATCTGGTAAAATCATCAATAATCAAATCAAAAAAATATCCAACACAAATTCAGAATCATTAAAAACCATTCAAATACAGTTGCTAAACATCGAAATTAAACAGCATAACCATATGAATAAGAGATCTAACATAGGAAACCTATAAAATCAAAACTTTAAAAAAATATAGGCATGACTCATTCACAGCATTGAGGGAGAACCATGAAGACTCGACGGCAAGGGAACTAACAAGCTTGGTCACACTTTGAGCAACACAGATCTGAGCTCTGAAGAAAATTAGCGACTAATGAGCTCTAAAGAAAATTAGCAACTGAAGCTCTACCAGGGGGTCTATATTTATAGGGGATAAAAACCTCTCCCCAAAGCAACTTAAGTGATGTGGGGTGGAATCGTTATTAGAGTAATGAGTTATCTTCATTAGCTATTTAACTAGCCTAGCTTAAGTTTACTTGTTGATCAAGCTTGTTAGTTATTTTCTATTTTACTTGCATAACAGAAACGATTTTCTGTTACTACCATTGCTGTCAATACAGCATGTANTTAGGAGATCCTTGGTATGTCTTTCATATGTTCTTGGCAATAAGTGTGGGGATTACACGATGGCATGTAACGTTCAAGCGTGGGAGAGAGAGACCACAAATGCACAAGATGAAAACCAAAAAAACTTATGTCATCACCAAAAATAGGAGACAAAACAAATCAATATAGTCAATTTGGTGCACCAAAAGAAACTCTCCCCTAGTTAGTGGCATAAAGGTAGTGTAGTAATGGAAAGATCCCCAAAAATTGAAAAGAAAAAAAAATGTGTGAAAAAAAATTCAATAAAAAGAGTGAATTTGGGGGTTTGTCACTAAAGTGAAAGTAAAAAAGGATGAATGAGTGGAGTTTTGACTGAGTTAAGGAGAAATTCTTGCACTTTTGTTTAGCACATATAACACTGCTCTTTTAAGCTTTAGGCTTTACTCACTTGTCCATATAACATCTTGATACATGTCATGTCTAGTGTTTAATATGTGGTGATTAGAAGAAAGTCAAGCCCATGAAGGTGATTCTTTTGAAGTGTTTGAGAGAGCGCTTGGATGAACCATATATACGAAGTGATAGAGTGATACACATTTACCTTGTAAGTTCTATTCCAATCGTGCATGCTTGACTCTTACACTTGTTGTTATACCTCTACTTTGTCTATGAATCTATAAATTGAGTGTCATTGTGATAACCATCTCTAGTTATGTCTTCTCTTTCCTTTTGTTTAGATGATGTGACTCTTTGATGTTTAATGATGTTTTTGCTTGTTTGGGTTGTGTCTTAGTGTGTTACATGAGGACAAGCAATTGTTTAAGTTTGAGAATTTAATAGGTTTCATTTATGCACCTATTTATGCTCTTATTATTAGATATTTTGCATGGTTTTTATGCTTAAGGTTGTGAATTTGGGTAGGTTTTTCATCTTTGCCTCTTTGAGCCCAAATGTGAGAATTGTTACTTAATTGTGCTTTTTTACCTTGTTTATGTATTTGGGTCATAACGTGAGGTGTAGACATACAATTCTTTCGAGTCTTATATTATAGGAAAGCTAAGAGGAAGCTCTACAACTCTCACGAAGAAATGGAAAGTTGAGGCAATTGTCTACTTAGTCATTTGAAAAAAGCTTTGTGTACACCACTTTTCTGCCACCACATTAAATGCACATTTTCTCTCTCATCTCCCCAGTTCTCCCTTACTCTCTCACGCTCCTCCTCATCTTCTTCTTCTCGTATTCTTTTTTTTTCTTCTTCATTTTTTTCATTTTATCACAATGCTTTCTTTCTTCATTTGTTTTTCTGTCACTTATCACATACACTATTTTGATATAATTTTTTTCATATTTTGTTCTTCATTTTTTCTTCTTCACAAGATGTTATGGATATCAGGGTTTTCATGTTCATATTCGTCTGTGTAGTTTTCAGTTTTTCTAGTTAAAAAGTTTATGCATTATCGTTCAAAAGTTTGTGCACATGAGCACCAAAGTTTTCTTCTTCGTATTCATTTTTATTTTCGTTTCTGTCATATTTTTTGTTTCTGGTTGTTCAAAAGTTAGTTCATTCTTGTTCAAAAGATTTTGCATGTGAGTACCAAAATTTTCTTATTCTTTATTTTCATTTCATTTTTGTCTTATTATTTGTTTATTCTTATTAAAAAGTTTGTGCACATTAGTTCAAAAGTTTGTGCATTTACTTTAAAATGTTTGTGCATGGTAGGGAGTGAGTCCACACGCTTAGAGTGAGAGTGGGAAGCAAGAGAGAGAGCGCGACAACTACGTTTTGCTATTTAATGTGCCGCAAATCCGATTTGATTTGGTTTTGTATGTGGAAAATGTTTGTGCATGTGCGTAGAAAAAGTTTGCATATATGTGCGAAAGTTTGTGCATTCGGTGCCACTATGTATACTATATGTACACTATACAGTGGTTGTACGGTGGTGGCAAAACCGGTGTATATCTAGCATTATTGTGGTCATTTTTATCTTGAAATTCAAAACAGTGCTGCTGAATTTTTAGATTGGAGCTACCACAAATATTGGGGCATAACTTCTTCATCTGAAGTCCAAAGGAGGAAAATTTTGAGTATATTTCAGGTAGAATTAAAATATCTACAACTTTCATGAAGACATTAGAGGAAAAATTCGATTCGGAAGATTGCTGCAGCGGTCATTACTGCTGTAGAAGTGTCTAGGAAGCAAAATTGTCAAATTCAAACTTGCCTGGACAGTCATAGTGATCTGATGACGACCTGTGACTGTCGAAACTCACGTTATCAGTGATAAATAGTCCATCTTAGCACAATTTGGAGGCATTCAACACATATTCAACACTTTTAGTTATAGGTTTTTAATTCTCTTCTCTCTTCTTCTATCTTTGATTTCTTTTGTCGATGTCTTTAATAGATTTTCTTGATTGTATGTATTTGTTGTAATGATGTTGAGACGAATATTCATGATTAACATAAATTCTAGGCTTGCATGTCACTACGATGCTTGTTTCATGTATGTTTAGTGTTTCAATTGGGGGAATTTAATCGATTGATTTAATTGCACCATATTGGTAAGCGAATTGTGTTAATTTTTATTAGAGTTAGGTTAAGGATATTGATGCTTAGGATTAACACTTGTTCACAGGACTGCAATTGTGGTACACTAGTCATAGGTTAACAAATCTCTAAGAGATGTGCGATTATCACTCGACTAGATAAATTTCTTATTGATTAGGCAATTGTTTGATTGACAACTTAACCATCTTTATAAAATTGTTGTTGTGACTAATGAACGCTATCCTAAGATCCGTAGTGACTTCCTTGTGTAGGTGCTTTATTTACATTTTGTTTATTATTTTTATTTTTATTTTTATTGTGGCAACCCTTTCAAATTCCCTCTTTTGAATTAATTTAGTTGTACTTCCTCGAGAGACGACTTAGGTTAGCTCCCTTTAATATGTTTTCGGGGTTACTTTATAAATTTTATTTGATTGCGCACTAAAATTAACGACATTTTGGTGTGTATCCCAAAACATGCAAGGAAATTTCCAAGCCATGGCTCCCAAAAGCAACATGGGTTCAAAGCACATGATATGGTTTACAGTGTGTGGTACCTAGGTGAAAAAAAAATTATTCAACCCTTGATGGGATTTTGTAGATCTGTTCAAGCATAAGCCACCTTGAGGGAGTTCCCACCATCCTTCCTTTTTAATTTCCAAATTTTGATTTTCAATAAAATTTGCATATGTTAGTTTAAATTTTAGCATTTATCATGCAATAAAAGACCTTTGAGTCCATGCTTTGGTGGAGGTCCCTGGCCCATCATGAGAAAGTTTGCATGTCCAACTTAGGGACAATAAATCATAGTGTTGAATGGGATACAACCCACCATTAGTGTGTTTTCTTTGTATTGTTGTTTTTCCCATGTTATGCAGGTAAGTCATCATTACAGCGACCTCCTTGACAAGCTTCTACTCTGCTTTGTTGTGAACTGAGGTTCGTGTACCTCTATAAGTCTGGGGTCCCTTTCTAAATTCCTTTATGAATTATTCATGCTGAACATGGGTAGGCTTAGGTTGTTTTATTTCTTTCCTTATTTAGGAATAGTTGTTTCTTTGTTTTCTTTGTTTGGTTGTCTTGAGTGTGCCTTCTTTAGCATTGTCCATTTAAAACTTGATAGAACTCTAGCTTTTGATGGTTTCACCTTGGCTTTTGCTAGTTGAATTCTTGGCATTGGTTATAATGAAATGGGGATTGAATGCATGTTATGCATGTGTTGATTGATTGGAAACAAATCTTACAAGCTTTTGTGCCTCAATTTGGATAGTAACTATATATGTTAGTCCCTTCTTGTTGTGTGCACGCACTCGCATGAATTCTAATCCAGAACTTGCCTAATTCTCTGATTACTACATTATCATCACATTACATACTTGTAGAATGATATAGGCAATTTTCTTGTTGAATAAGCTACTTGACCACATGGCCAACCTTGCATGTATTTTTCTTGTTAGCCCTTTCAGGCCTTAGCCTTTTCCTTGGTTATTAGCACATCATGAGCCAATTAACTAGAAAAACTATGATTCACCTTAGCCTTAAGATTTTGGATAACATTGGTACATCTTTCATATGTGCTTAAACATAAATGTGTGGGTGTTACACAGGGACATGTATAGTTTTAAGTGTGTGGGGGAGGGGCATTATGTTGTGGAAGCAAGAGAAATTTGTGAAACAAAATTTTTTTGGATCAAAAAGAAATCACAACAAGTTGTAATCCCTCCCCAAGGAAAGAAAAGAAAGAAAAAAAAAACGTGGTCTAAGTGGAATGAAAATCTCCAAAGGAGAAAAATGTATCAAGAAGTTGCATTCATATCCAAGGGGATAAAAAAATGGAAAAGTGTAAAAGAGAAAAAGAAAAAAGACAAGAAAAGGTGAATAAAAGTGGAGACACTTTGGGGATTTGTTGTTGGCAGTGGACTAAAATGGTTTTGGGTAGAGTTGGTTGTAAAAGAGGTAAAGTCTCACGCTTATGTTATGCCCATATTACTTATCCAAATAGTTCCCTACCTTGACATTGGCCTCACTACAACCAAATAAAAGTCCTCTTGATGCATTCGTGTGTGTGATTGATGTTTGGTATCTTAGACAAAGGGAAAGCCTATGGAAGCGGTTCATCTGAAATGTTGGAGAGCATAATATAGCCCTAGACACTTGAGTGTAAGAGTGAAACACACACCAGTGAGCTCAATTGTATTCAACATGATTAATTTTCCATTCTTGCCTGTGAAGTTTCCCAATTACTATTGAATCATCTCTTGTAATTTCATTGTGATTGTCATCTCTAGTTTTGTTTCCTTTCTCTTTTTAATTGAATAATGTTTGTCTCTTGTCCCTTAATGTTGTGTTATTCTAGTTCTTNGACTTAACAAACTTGCAATTTCAGAAGCAATGCTCCATACTGCTGCCTTCTGGTGCTGCTGGTTGTTTGTTGTTCTTTGACCCTAGTTCACACCCCCCCTCAAGCTGTAGCATGAAAGTTGATCATGCTAAGCTTGCCAATTAAGTAGTTGAATGGACCTGGGGCTAAGGGCTTAGTGAATATGTCCGCAACCTGATTCCTGGTTGGAACTGGATGCAACTCGATAACCTTTTCTTGCATTTTATCCCGGACCACATGGCAGCCAATCTCAATGTGCTTCGTCCTCTCATGGAACACCGGATTCGCAGCTATGTATATAGCGGATTGATTGTCACATGAAATGGGAACCGGGGATGTGACCTGAATACCGAAGTCACGTAACACAGCAATGAGCCACTGAATCTCACAAGTGACTTGAGCTAGTGAGCGATATTCAGCCTCAGAAGATGACCGTGCCACTGTGGTTTGTTTCTTACTTCGCCAAGACACCATAGCTTTGCCAAGGTAGCAGACAAAGCCTGATATGGATCTTCGAGTGTCAGGGCAGGTGCCCCAATCAGCATCTGCAAAACCAGTGAGGGACAGGTTGGATTCAGCAGGAAAATACAATCCCTTGGCTGGTGCTGCTTTAAGATATCTGAGGACACGGTGTGCTGCCAGGAGATGACTCTCATTGGGACAATCTAGAAATTGGCTAAGTCTTCCCACTGCATAGCTGATGTCGGGTCTTGTATGTGTGAGGTACAAGAGCTTACCAATGAGTCTCCTATAGGCACTAATGTCAACAGGATCTCCTGCAGGCTCCTTAGTGAGCCGTGAGTGATAATCCATGGGAGTCGAGACTGGTTTGCTTTCAAGGAAACCATGATCCTCCAGAAGATCCAAACAATATTTTCGCTGATAAATGGCAATCCCTTTTGAGTTTCTTGCAATCTCCATGCCTAGAAAATACTTAAGATTCCCTAGGTCTTTGATTTTAAACAATTCATCAAGCAGCCTCTTGATGCTATTGATCTCTGCCATATCATTGCCGGATAACACTAAATCATCAACATAAACCAAGATAACAGTGAAACCAAGATCAGTAGCCTTGGTGAACAGAGAATAGTCAGATTTGGATTGCACATATCCTGAATTGGTTAACACTTCCACCAATTTTGCATTCCATTGTCTACTAGCCTGCTTTAGGCCATAAAGGGACTTTTGCAATTTACAAACCAAACCAGAATCAGCAGACAATCCAGGTGGCAGCTTCATAAACACATCTTCATGCAGGTCACCATGAAGAAAGGCTGTATTAACATCTAGTTGCTGCAGATACCAGCCTCTTGCTGCTGCTATGGCCAATAAGAGTCTTAAAGTGGTCATCTTAACCACAGGACTGAATGTTTCTGCATAGTCCACTCCATAGGTCTGAGTGAATCCCTTGGCCACCAGCCGTGCCTTGTATCTCTCAATGCTGCCATCTGAATTATATTTAACCTTGAAAATCCATTTACATCCCACAGCCTTCTTTCCAGGAGGAAGGGGAGCAAGTGTCCAGGTTTGGTTGTTTTCAAGTGCTGAGAGCTCAGCATTAATAGCTTCTTGCCAACATTGTTCTTTCACAGCTTCCTCATAGTTCCTAGGCTCAGTGTTTGAGGAAATAGCAAGAGAAAATTTTCTGTGGGGTAAACTCAGTGATGAGTAGGATAAAAACTGTGATATAGGATGCTTTGTTGAATGAGGGTGGTCATTACCACTTGCAGAGCTGGTCAGCATACAATGATAGTCCTTTAGGTAATTTGGTGGTCTTTTTGGTCTAGTGGAAACTCGGGTTGGCTGCTCATCTTGTGAGGGATTTGGTGTGGTGTTAGGTAATGATGCAGATGGTGATGGCATGAATGATATGCTATCCTCATGCTGTTCTGTATCCTGATGTGTAGGACTGGTCATGCTTATGTCAGATGCAGGGGATATGCAGGGCTGCTGATTGTGTATTTGGTGTGGTGAATTGTAAATGAATGGGTCAGAAAAAGGGGCAAGTTCCTCATGCAATGTGTGAGCTAATCCATGCTGCTGCCTATCATGAGTTGCATGAGATGCAGGGGCAATTGAATTATGCAAAACAGTATATGGGAATTTATTTTCATAAAAAATCACATGCCTTGAAATGAAAATTTGCCTTGTACTTAGATCAATCAACACATATCCCTTTGTTCCACTTTTGTATCCTAGAAAAACACATTTTCTAGCTCTAGGTGCAAATTTTGTCCTATGAGAATGCAATGTTGAAGCATAAGCTAGGCAACCAAACACTTTAAGGTCTTGCAGCTGAGGCAAAGTTTGGTGCAACAATTCAAAAGGAGTTTTGTTTTTGATTAGTTTGCTAGGTTGCCTATTGATAAGATGGACAGCATGTCCAATGACAAATTGCCAAAAACAGTTTGGTATTGATGACTGAAACATGAGAGCTCTAGCTACATTGAGAATGTGTTGATGCTTTCTCTCAACTATGCCATTTTGTTGAGGAGTCTCTACACAACTAGTTTGATGTATTATTCCCTTTGAATTGAAAAATTTTGTTTGGTTGAATTCAGCCCCATTGTCAGTCCTTATTGTCTTTATTTTGGTGTTAAATTGATTTTCAGCATAAGAAACAAAGTCTTGCAGAAGCTGTGATGCTTCAGACTTGTTTTTCATGAAATATACCCAAGTATGTCTAGTATAGTCATCTACAACAGTCAAGAAATACTTGTGTCCTGCAGTGGAAATTGTAGCTATGGGGCCCCAAATGTCCATGTGGACCAACTCAAAAGCAATAACAGTGCTGGTTGTACTCAAAGCAAAAGGCAATTTCCTTTGTTTGGCCAAATGGCACGAATCACAAGGTTCAGCATTGTCTTTACAGGTAATGAATGAAAATTGATTATGCAGTACATGAAGTTTATCTTTGGATGGATGGCCTAGCCTAAAATGCCACAATGGGAATGTGGATGTTTCTAAATGTGTAATGTTGTTTGCTGCTGGTGTATGTCCTAAATGCTTGCTGCTATCTATTGGATAATGCAAAATGGAGTTTATTGACTGAAACTGAGGCTGTCTGCTGGCTGAAGGACCATTCATTGTATATAAACCTCTCTCCAAGTTAGCTATACCAATCCTCTTCAAGCAAGGATCCTGTATAATGCAGCATTTATCACTAATCAGCATTGAGCATTTCAGGTCTGTGATTAGCCTTGAAACAGAAATTAGATTGAATGTGAAGCTAGGTATATACAGCACTTTGGTTAAGTAGAACTCATTAGAAAATATCACAGTCCCTGAAATTGTGGCTTGTGTGATAGTTCCATCAGGTAATTTGACATTAATTGGTTTGATTGTGTGATATGTGTGGAAGACATCGAGTGAGTAGCACACATGGTCAGTTGCACCAGTGTCTACTACCCAATTTTCAGGATTATTGGCAACTAAGGACAGGGTTAAGGTTGTACCTGATGGATTTGATGAAGATGCTGTAGTTAATTGGTTGACATTATGAGGAACCTGTGAAGAATAATGTTTCAAGAGTGCTAGTAATCCTTTCCTCTCTTCTTGAGTGAAGACCAAATCAGCTGGATTTTCCTTCCCACCATCCTGAATCAGACTCTCAGCATGGTTACTGTCATCAATCTCAGGTTCAGCAGGGGCAGTGGCAGTCACACTGTTTGCTACTCTCTCCCTATACTCCCTAAGCAGATGTGGATATTTCTTGAAGCACCTTTCAATTGGATGCCCCACCTTGCTGCAAAAGCTGCAGGTTATGTTTGGATCATAGAATGTTTTGCTGTTGTTATTGCCACTTCTGCCACCAGAGTTGCCTCTCCCCCCTGAACTCCTTCCTCCTCTGCCCCTAGACCTTCCTCTTGCACCAGTACTAGGGCCAGAGTTCAGGCCTGTAGCCTGTGCTGAGTTTTGTGTCGTGCTGCTGAAGAAAGCTTTGGACTCTAAGCTTCCATTCAATTGTCTCTCCTGCTGCATCAGGAGTGAAAAAACTGCTGAGATGTCAGGCATAGGTTTCATCAGCATAAGCTGTGACCTGACATTGGAGTATTGGTCATTCAGTCCTCGCATGAATCGCACCACATAATCCTCTTTCCTATAGTTTCTTATGACTTGCATATTACACATGCATCTATCTGCACAAGAGCAGCCAGGAATTGGCCTGAAATTCTCTAGTTCTTCCCAAATTGACTTCAACTTAGTAAAGTAAGCTGTCACAGTCATTTCCCCTTGTTTAATTGCAAATAACTCCTCTTGTAACTCAGCAACTCGAAATACATCACCATCAAAGTATCTATGTCTTAAATCTGTCCATAATTCAGCAGCATTTTCTATCCACATGACCGATTTTAAAATCTCTTGATTCAATGATTGATGAATCCATGAGATGACAAATGTATTACACTTGTCCCAAGCAAAAAACAAATCACTAGTTTCATCAGGTTGCTTTAGTGATCCATCAATGAATGCTATCTTATTTTTAGACTTAAGAGCCATTTTCATAGATCTAGCCCAAGCATGATAGTTCAGATCAGTTAGAGTAAGAGAAATTAGTGCAGAACCTGGATTCTCTCCTGGATGCAAGAAGTAAGGACTCTTGATGTCAGCCATGGCATTGTAGCCATTGCTGTTGTTATTTCCATTTCCAATCACTCGATCAGTTCTTCCACTCTCATCGATTGGAGGAACAATTGGAATCTCCATGATCTTGAATCAACAAAGACAATGCTGAATCTGAAGGTAAGAATGAGAAGAGTATCAAACCTGCTCTGCAAGCTATCCAGGAACCTCAAAGAAGAGCTTGCTGATTGCAAGTTTCCAAGGTTCGGTGATGGCAATTATTCAGATGCGTTTGAACTCTCAAGAATTCCTGTAATTCAAGTTGAATTTAGCAGGATTTCGAGAACTTCAGTGCTCTGAATCGCAGATCAGAGAAATGCAGGTTTGACAGTAAGAAGTTGCAAGGATGGCTGAATGAGCTTGAGCCATTGCACGATCAGATGTATAGATGCAGAAATGCAGAAATATTCTGCCAAACAGAACTTCAATGGCGCAGCAGAGCTTCAAAAATGAAGCTCTGATACCATGTGAAAGTTCAACACCATGGCTGAGAAACTGCCAGAAAGTGTGAGAAAGATGAGAGAAAATTGAGATAGATGCCAATGGCTCAATGTGTAATTGTGTGGAAATTATTTCTCTGATTCTCATTGAGAAGCAATACAACTTATATACAAGTGTAATTACAGCTGAAATTACAATGAAATTGCAATGAAATTTTACAATGAATTTACATTTGAATTAACTTATAACTAACTTATTAACAGCACAGTTGCACGTGCAGCAACTCAAACCAGACTTAACAAACTTTCAGTTTTAGAAGCAACGCTCCATACTGCTGCCTCCTGGTGCTGTTGATTGTTTGTTGTTCTTTGACCCTAGTTCACACTANGCCTGTGAAGTTTCCCAATTACTATTGAATCATCTCTTGTAATTTCATTGTGATTGTCATCTCTAGTTTTGTTTCCTTTCTCTTTTTAATTGAATAATGTTTGTCTCTTGTCCCTTAATGTTGTGTTATTCTAGTTCTTGCATTAGGACATGAAAGTGTTTAATTGTGAGGGTGTTGATAAACGTCATTTATCCAATAATTCTTTACCCTATATTTAAAAATTTTAGCATTGAATTGATTGTTAATAGCATTGGTTTGCTAGAATTTTGTATATTGTCCTCTATTTTTATAATTGTTGAATTACTTCCTAATTGTACCGAATTAAGCATATTTGCTATTAGTGCCCTTGGCCTTTGATTTATTTCTTTGAGTTTGATGGTGTTTTAGGAGAAATTGATTAAGGTGAAAGAGCTAGCATGAAACTTGGAGCAACTAGAGTGTTGAGACTTTGCACAAAGTCGTCTTAACGACTTGAAAAAACTCTAACAATGTGTCAAAGTTATGAAAAGACAGAAAATGATATAAGTGCAACCCACTTTCATGGTGTTAGAGTGTTGTACTTATTTCTCACTTTTTATTGTTTCTTTTATGGTTAGCTTTGGAGTAGAGTAGAATATAATCCATTTTCCCCTTTCTTCCACAATTCCTCTTCTTTTTCCTTTTGTAACTGTAACATCCCAATTTTTTCCCTTATAAAGATTTTGCATAATAAATAGATATATAAGTAATATAATTAAACTAGAATTTCAAATCTCAATTTTATCTCCCCAGACACTAGATTTATTACCTTTCGTTACCGGGATCTAATGATATATCAAAGGTATCTGTAAAAAATACTTTTATGAAAATAAATTTACAAATACCTTGGATGCACTTAAATTCCTCACTAGAAAAATTAGTAGATCACAATGGTATGATCGAAATATTTTTTCGACAGCCGTACACGAAGCACTCGAATAGCGAACAACCAAACACGATCAAATAGGACTGAAAAGTGGGCCCCATGGCCAAAGGCAATCAGTCTAACGACTCTCTCTCTCTCTCTCTCGTAATATCCACCAAGCTTTTGGTCAACAAAGTCAAAGATGACTCATCATGCTTATCCATTTCTTTTTATTTTATTTTCCTTTTTCTTTTTCTATTAATTTTTGTGGCCAAGAATGGCCCAAGAGTCATGGCCTTAGGCCTATAAATAGCCACCCTTGACTTTCATTTTTCATTCATCTAGTCTCTCCAAAACACGTTCCGTTTGCATGCTCTGTCTTTACGCTGCCGAAACCAGGAACTTAGCATGAGCAGCCAAGCATTCTTGGGAGCGTTTCTTCACCACCATCACCATCACTAACACCTCTAGAAAGTGGGTAAACCTAGCTTGCTCACCTCCTTGGTGACTTCTAAGTGTTGAATGTAAATATGTGAAAATATCAAGTATTATGTAATAGATGTTAGGTTAGTGATATATGGATTATTGGGGGTAATCCGACCACCCACTTTCCAGGAGGCTTGTTAGGATGTTTTATATGTGAATATGACTGTATATATATGTTGTTGTTGTTTGTCTGGAAACTGTTGGTGTTATCTGTGACTCTGTCAGGATTTGGTATACCTACGCTTGAAATAGGGGAAATAACATGTTTTGGATAGGAACTGCATGCTAGAATTTTTATCATGAAAAAATAACACCATTTTTGAATTCTACACGAAAAATCGAGCGGGGATGTTAAGTTTTTTGATTTTTGGAGCCCCCGACGAATTTCACGAAAAAATGACATTTTTGGGGCGCACAATGGCAAAACGGGAATTTTGGGAAATGGACTAAAAAACTAGGTTGATTTTCATGAAAATGGGTTTAGAACTATCAAAAACCTTAAGGTCAAGCCTTGAACCCTTCGGGTTTTTGAGAACTAAAATTCCAAAGAAAATCAGGTTTTACTGGTCAAAAACAACATTTTTGGGAAAATGGAAAAATAGTAATTTCGAGATTTTGGGTTCAAAATCTGGGTTTATAAGTATGAAAAATGAGCTTAGGGCTATCCAAAATCTTGGGGTGAGGTCTTGGACCCATTCCGGTTTGTGATAGCTAAATTCTGACAAAAAGCAGACATTTTCAGAAAAGCACTGANTCTTAGACAAAGGGAAAGCCTATGGAAGCGGTTCATCTGAAATGTTGGAGAGCATAATATAGCCCTAGACACTTGAGTGTAAGAGTGAAACACACACCAGTGAGCTCAATTGTATTCAACATGATTAATTTTCCATTCTTGCCTGTGAAGTTTCCCAATTACTATTGAATCATCTCTTGTAATTTCATTGTGATTGTCATCTCTAGTTTTGTTTCCTTTAATTGAATAATGTTTGTCTCTTGTCCCTTAATGTTGTGTTATTCTAGTTCTTGCATTAGGACATGAAAGTGTTTAATTGTGAGGGTGTTGATAAACGTCATTTATCCAATAATTCTTTACCCTATATTTAAAAATTTTAGCATTGAATTGATTGTTAATAGCATTGGTTTGCTAGAATTTTGTATATTGTCCTCTATTTTTATAATTGTTGAATTACTTCCTAATTGTACCGAATTAAGCATATTTGCTATTAGTGCCCTTGGCCTTTGATTTATTTCTTTGAGTTTGATGGTGTTTTAGGAGAAATTGATTAAGGTGAAAGAGCTAGCATGAAACTTGGAGCAACTAGAGTGTTGAGACTTTGAACAAAGTCGTCTTAACGACTTGAAAAAACTCTAACAATGTGTCAAAGTTATGAAAAGACAGAAAATGATATAAGTGCAACCCACTTTCATGGTGTTAGAGTGTTGTACTTATTTCTCACTTTTTATTGTTTCTTTTATGGTTAGCTTGGGAGTAGAGTAGAATATAATCCATTTTCCCCGTTCTTCCACAATTCCTCTTCTTTTTCCTTTTGTAACTGTAACATCCCAATTTTTTCCCTTACAAAGATTTTGCATAATAAATAGATATATAAGTAATATAATTAAACTAGAATTTCAAATCTCAATTTTATCTCCCCAGACACTAGATTTATTACCTTTCGTTACCGGGATCTAATGATATATCAAAGNTGAGGATACAATGTTCTCACCCCCCACTCCTTTATGGTTCCAGGCGGGCACGAGTGGTATGCCTAAGAGGACAAGGCAGCACAGGACGATTGGATGTCTTGAGGCCAGAGGATTCCCGAGGAATAGCAAGAGCTATCCCTTTTTATTCACGCATGACGGCGATTATTGTTTTGTACTCTGTAACAGTTAAATGGCCTGAATTGGCCATTAACGACTATGTGCATTATGTGTAATTATGCGTTATTACTCAAAGGTGTAATTGTGTTATAGACCAGATGATTGTATGTACATGTATATATATCACGAACTATTCTTTATAAATATCCAATATATTAGTTATCACTTAAGTCCATTGGGACTCTATCGCTTGCATATCTATACGATTCATTGAACACACACGGCTCCTAGTTTATGAGTTAATCAAGAAAAGGAAAAAAAAGGTTGCAAAACGGTCCATATTTTTCGAGTAAGACATATTTGCAAAGCTAAAGGTAGGGGCTAGAAGTAACCTAACCAAAGCAGATAACAACCCTGTGAGCATTGCTTACGACTATAACTTGGGCTGTTAGTAGGGGTGTTACAGTAACTCTTTCCATGGAGGGTTAGGACTTCTTCTACTTGTTTAAGATACTCAAAGGGTTCGTGATCTAATTTGAGCCTTGGTTTAATTGATGTTCATCTTTCAATATCAATTCTCTTCTCTCGCTGCTCTCTTTTAGATTTTAGTTATCGATTGATTGATTGTTTGTCTTATTCAGTTTATTTAATTGTGTTTGGTAAGACGATGCACATGCATGCATAGTTAGGATTTTCAATTTGGGGAAAATTAACCGATTGGATTAATTAACCTAAATTGGGTAATGGGAGTTAGGTTAATCTTGATTGGGATTAGCTTAAGGCAATTGGGGTTTTAAGCTAGTGTATGATTTATAGGCTCCAACCTTTGATACTAGCTCATGAATTAGTCAAATCCCTATGAGAGGTGTGATTATAATGATCCTAGGGTAATTGCAGTTGAGAATGCAATCATGTAATTGACACCTTAGTCACCTTTGATAGGTTAATCCATGATAGTGAACATGATGATCTAGAGAGGTCCTTGTGCGAGTGTCTTTAAGTTTAATTGCTTTCCTAGTAATTGTAGTTTACGTTCTATCAAAATCCTTTTTTCTAACAACTAACATAATTATCTAGAACATAGATCATCTTTGATTGCACTTTCTTGTGAGATAACCTAGGTCAATCACACTCTATTACGCTTGTAATTTGAGGTTAACTTAACTTTATAAATTTTATTTCTTAGTGTATTGAAAAAGTAACGTTTCAATGCGTTTCATGGTGGTTGGTGGAAAGAGAGAGAAAAATAAATATTAAAATATAGGTGGCATGTAAAATCCCATTTTTTCCTTAGTGAAATATCGCCAGATAAATGCATATAAGTATTCTCTAAAGGCTAGATAGTTAGGAACAAGAACTCTTAGGCCAAATATGTCAATAGAAAGAATTCTGTTCAGTTTCACAAAATTCTGCAGACAATAGATAAATTCCTTGTGGTCTCCAAAATTTAGTGATGTACCTAAGATATCTGTAAAACCTAGTTTACAGAAGTAAACCCACAAATACTTTAGATTAACCTAAATTCTTCCTTAGAAAAATTAGGAGATCACAAGGACGTGATCGAAATATTTTAGACTAACCATACGCGAAGTACCAAAATCGAGAACGATCAAACCTAATTAAAATTCAACTGCAAAATTTGATGAAGCATGCACGGCCAAGAATGGGCCAACACATCATGCCACCTTGCAACGTAATTATGAGGAAGCCTGAGTCACCTAGGTGAGTCACATAGTGACTCATGATGATGATGTCATGGCTATGTCATGGATGATGTCATATAGGGGTAAAATGGGAAATTAAGCCCAAGGGCTATTTGGGAATGGTAAATTAGTGCTCATGGCTATAAATACCCCCTTGGATGACAAAAATTCATTGAAAAAGGAAAAGTCTTGCCAAAACTCTATCCAGTTGCACACTTGATCAGTATCCTGTCAAATACTGACACAGAAACCTCACTAGACCTAGAATAGCCCTAATTTCCCTAAGCTTACCCTAAGAAACCCTCTTGGAATCCTTGAATAAAACTCTAAATTTCAAAGCCTAGAAGAAGCTTGGAAGCACCATAGGAAGTCAGGAGTTTGCATAGATTGATTAAACTGCTAGCAAAGACCATATAGGTGGGTAAACCAACCTAACCGCTGTCTATGTGATTTTATGTTAGACGATATATGATGTTAGGATGTTGTATGTGACCATGACTATATATATGTGTTGTTGATATTTGTCTGGAACTGCTGGTGTTATCTGTGACTCTGTCAGAATTTGGGTAAACCTAAGCTTGGAATAAGAACATAGCACGTTTTTAAGAGGAACTGTATGATGGGAATTTTATCATGAAAAACTAATGTTATTTTTTAAATCTACACGAAAAACTGAGTGGAGATGTGAAGTTTTGTGATTTTTGGAGTCCCTGACGAATTTCTTAGCAAAACAAATAGAAAACGATGTTTTCGAGAGCATACAAGGGCAAAACGGGAATTTCAAGTTTTGGGACTGAAAAACTGGGTTGATTTTCAAAAAATATGGGTTTGGAACTATCAAAACCCTTAATGGCAAGTCTTGAGTCCATCGGATTTTTTAGAACTAAAATTCCAAAGAATACAGGGCTTTACGGGGGGGCAAAACAACATTTTTGGGAAAAAGGTAAAACAGTGATTTCATGAATTTGGGGTTGAAATCTGAATTTCTAAGTAGGAAAAATGATCTTAGTGCTATCAAAAATCTTGGGATAAGGTCTCGGACCTCTCCGATTTTTTATCACTAATCTCTGACAGAAAACGGACGTATTGAGAAAAGCACTGATACACCGTAGTTTCAAACTATGATCATGATTATGGTTTATGTGTTATGTATTATATGACTATGTATGTGGTGATGATTTGTGTATATTACATATGCCTTATCATGCCTGTTATGACACAAATACGACATCATGACATGACAAGACACGTGCATTAAAAGGATACGAAATCATGATATGACAAGACACGTGCATTAAAAGGATATGACATCATGCATGGTAAAAACGGATACAACATTATGACATGACAAGACATGTGCATTAAAAGGACATGTCATCATGACATGACAAGACACGTGCATTAAAAGGATATGACATCATACATGGTAAAAATGGATACGACATCATGACATGACAAGACACGTGCATTACAAGGATACGACATCATGACATGACAAGACAAGTACATTAAAAGGATACAACATCATGCATATTAAGACATGGATACGACATCATGATACGTTAAAACATGAATACAACATCATGAAACATGAAGACGCTTAAATTAAAAGGATATGACATCATGCATGTTAAGACCTGTATACGACATCATGGCACGTGAAATCCCTCATGTATGTTATGTGTGATATATGTATACGATATGTATACGAAAAGGCAACTTCAAGAAATGATGGTTTCACCAGACGACTTCTAGAAGATCCTAAAGTATGTTATAATGAGGACTAGTTTCCCTAAGAGCTAGGGCAGAGACTAAAGGACCTAAATGGAAAGACTAGATTCCCTCAGTCACCTAGTAATATAGGTAGCTGCTCAGGACTAGCAAGGATATTAATAACTAGTAAGGATGCAGTATAACTATGACATACAGAGATCCCTGAGCGGCCTGGATCATAAATGAGAATAATAAGATTTCACCTAAGGTTTCCCACTGAGAACGCAACTTTCTCACCCTACTCGTTTGTGACTCAGGGTCTGACGCAGAACAGAGCCAGGAACCGTGGAGGAGCGATACATGGAGAAGTAGCCTCGAAGAAGATGAACCGAGAAATAGGATAGCAAGGACTAGACTGAAGATGTTACGATTAGCCCTTAGTTAGTATGATCCATGTTTTGCACTACTGTGAGAAAGTACGTGTATGTATTAACTGTGATACTACCTATGTAAATGATTGTGAATATATGCTATGAACCACTTGTCTGCTTATTGTTTAATGTTGTTATGTTTGAGTAATTATCCGTTAAGTATAGAGCTTTATCGTTTGCATTATAAATTTTATCTGACACGCGGCTCATATTTTATATCATATGTATAGAAAGAAAAAGTTTTAAAACGGTTCATATTTGCTAAGTAAGAAATATTTTTGAAGATAAAAGTAAGGGCTAAAAGTAACCCCAACCAAAGCAGCAGATAACAACCTAGTGATCGTTATTTACGACATACGCATAGGCAGCTAGTTAGGGTGTTACATGGCATATAAAATAAATATGAAAAATAATTAAGGGCAAAAATATCATTTTATATGTATAAGTCATGTGCAAGTCACATGCAATGAAGGTCATTGAATGATACTTTTATTATTTAAGAGAGGTGAGTGACTTTTAAAATTCATGAGGGAGGAGAATGTAATATCAATAAATTTTTTGGGAGGTTGATGTAATTAGTCTTTTTTATATAATATTATATAAGGCATATGGTGATCTTAACTCGATGGGGATCACTAGAGAAGCCTCCCGTAGTACCCTTTACAGATCTAAATCTGAATCAGAGAATTTTGTAGATATAATCCGTACAAAGGCAAAAGAATGACGTGTCAGTAAAATGGCATCTATGCCTCATTCACCACATGCCAAATCACAAATATTAACCACCAGATTTTCAAGAAGAATCCTTTTTTAGTACTTTTCTTTTTTATTTAATATTCGATAATTGAAATTTACGGTTGTCCAGAATTTGTTTAATGGGCAAGTTAGTTCCTAAAAATGTTTTGGTGTTTCAAGTTTTTGAATAAAATGTGCTAATGCGTTTTTAAAATTTTAAAACATTGTTAAGTTTGATTTGTAATGTTATAATTCTCTAAAAGTTGAGTTTTTTAAGAGTTATTATGGAAATGTTATAATAATATTGTTCGATAAAATAATACTCTTAAACTCAATGATGTTTAGTAAATATATGGTTAAACTACTTTTAAAATATAAAACAATTATAATATATATAAATACTAAAAAATTATTTCTATTTTAATGTTTTATTAATTATTGAATGACAAAATTAATATTTTATTAAAGTTTAAAATTATTTGATTTTTTTTAAAATTTTAGAGAGCTAAAGTCTGTTCTAAAAAACCTCTTTAAGAGTTCTCAAAAGCACTTCTGGTTCTTAAAGCCACTCATGTTGAATATAACAAATTGACAATAACTATCGAATATTATATAATATAAATAATTATTTCAAACCCTTTTTAGTAATTTATTATACAAAAGAATTTTTTTTTTAACAATTCAAACAAAATAGATTATCTTATGACTACTTTTCAACTGAAGTATCATAATTGATTCTTATATAATCGATTAGATTAAAATGCGATAATTAAAATAAGTCTAATTTTTTAGCATTTTCTACTTTTTCTTTTGATACTTTTTTAAAAGTGTCAAGTGTTATCGGAAGCAACATTTTAAAATTTTAAAAATTACATTAACACTTTTTTTTGAGATCACTTGAAATATTGAAATATTTTTTAAGAATTAACTTACACATTAACTCTAGCCCGCTAACCCATCGGGAGTCAGTTCCTATGGCTCACAACCCCCAGCTGCGATGAACCACAATCCGTCTAAGCAAGTTTTTTATCAATTTTTTTTCAATCAGCTAACATTTCTTTTTAGCAAGTTTTTTTCCTTTGTAGTTGACAATAATTTACTCTTAAAAAAAATTTCAACGTTAATTTAATCTTAATACTTTGATTTTTGGCTTTAATTTAATTATATATTGACATCAATCTAATAATTTTCATATCAAATATTTTATTAAATCAACAATATAAAATTAAATTAACGCCAAAATTCAAAACGTCAAAATTAAGTTGATATCAAAACCATTTTGAGGATAAAATTATGGGAGTGGCTATTACCACTCTGCTATGTCTAGTATCACTCCCACTGTTATTTATTTTTACTTATTTTTTCTACAATACCCTTCCTTCATTTAATTAAAAGAATAATCAATAACTAATTATTTATTATAATCAAATGTTATCAAAACACATTATTGTTAATTTTTTAAAATTTATTTCAAATATTTAAATATTTGATACTATCACATTTTTATACAGTCATTAGATATACAAATATTGATAATTGATTCTTTTTATATTTTTTGTTACAATTTATTTAATATAACTGTTTATAGCTAAATATAGTTTTTTTATAAATACAATAAATTTTCAAATAATATAAAATTGAATATTTTAAAATTATAAATAAAATTGTATTAATAAATTGTAATATGCCACCACATATCTTATGATTTTCATATCTAGTGTTTATATAACAAGTGTTCATATAATTAAAAAATTATCAAACAAATCTATGGCGCAATAATTTATATTATTTATCTATAATTTTTATCACAAAATATTTATTTGATACAACAATGAATTGGTCAATCGTAATAAATGATCTCATAAATTTATTTGATAATATTTTTATTTTAATTATATAGACACTAGAAATTACAAAATAAAGTCTGAGGTTTTATTGTTAATATTTTAAATATAGACACTAGAAATGATCAAAATAAAGTACACGATCAAATTATTGTTAAGCGCGCATGGTTGTTTTAAAAATACTCACTACCATATTATTTAGATACATAATCATTGTATGAAGATAGTTTTAAAACAATTTAATATTTATGTATGAATAATTATATTAAATTAATTAATTATCCATACATGTAACGTAGTGACCATTGTAACACAAATGTAACACCCTAGCTAACTTCTTATGCTATAGTCATAAGCAATGTTTACTAAGTTATTATCTACTTTGGTTGGGGTTACTTTTAGTCCCTACTTTTAACACGGAAAATATTTCTTAGTTAGAAAATATGAATCGTTTTGAAACTTTATCTTTATGCATAAAATGTGAGTCACGCGTCAAATAGAATTTATAATGCAAGCGTTAAAGCTTTATACTTAACGGATAACTATTCCAACATAACGTCAAACAATAAGCAGACAAGTGGTCCACAGCATAAAATTCACCATCATTTACATAGGTAGTATCATAGTTAATACATACATGTACTTTCTCACAGTAGTGCAAAACATAAACCATACTACCTAGGGGTTGATCGTAACCTCTTTAATCAAGCCCCTGTTATCCTATTCCTCCGATCATCTTCTTCAAGACTGCTTCTCCACGTATTCCTTGTCGTGCTTACTTGTTCAAGTCTTGCTGTAACATCCTAGCTAACTGCATACCCTCGAGTAGTACGCAATGCTCACTAGGTTGTTAATCATTTGGTGGGATTACTTATAGTCCTTTATTATCTTTTGAAGATAAGAGGTTAAGGAAAATATGGACCATTTTAAAACTTTTCCACTTGTTACTTTATTTACAAAATATGAGCCACGCGTGAATCAAAGCATATAATACAAACGATAGAGCTGAAGCTTAAAAGTATTAATCGATACTGGCATAAATAATTGCATAACAAGTATCTGGTCCATCACAAATTACAACTATCAGAGTATCATAGTAGTTTACATATACAAGCCAAATACTTCAAAATACATATCAAAATATAGCAAAATGTCCATCTGATGCCAAGTGTAACATCCTAGCTAACTGCATACCCTCGAGTAGCACGCAATGCTCACTAGAATGTTAATCATTGGGTGGGATTACTTATAGTCCCTTATTATCCTTTGAAAAATACAAGAGTAAGAAAAATATGGACCAATTTAAACTTTTACACTTGTTACTTCATTTACAAAATATGAGCCACGCGTGAATCAAATCATATAATACAAACGATAGAGCTGAAGCTTAAATGTAGTAATCATTCATGACTTAAATAATTACATAAACAGGTATCTGGTCCTTCACAAGTTACAACCCACAGAGTATAATAGTAGTTTACATATATAAACCAAATACATCAAGATACATATCAAAATATAGCAAAATGTAGCAAAATGTCCATCTGAGGCTAGGCTAGGTTGGATGGTCCTCGGTCCTCTACTACTCCGCGTGCGGCTCCTCATAGGGCTCCTCGTAGCCCTCATACTCTTCGCCTGCTCCTGGGAAGCATANTTTTCTTTCATCATCATTAACCAATCCACCCCTTGGGGGAAACTGGTGAGGGGCGTGTCTTCCAAGAGAAATGCTTCCTATCATATAGCTACATACTTGTTCCCTAAGGTTCAATTATGCTCTTAATCTTTACGTGATTAACTTCTAGTTCTCATGATGCATGATAGCATAATTATTCCTAACATACATATTCTACATGCAATGCTCCACATACATCATCATAAATAATCATAAACATAACGCATTCATTCATCATACACATGCTTGCACTCTCTCATCAGCTTCGGGGTTCCTCCGTGGAACCCACCCAGCACTCGCGCTCCAGGGTTCCTCCGCGGAACCCGTTCAGCACCACTCCTGGTGCCCACTCGACATCCTTCACATAACCCTCTCATCACTCCAGGGTTCCTCCGCAAAACCCGTTCAGCACCACTCCTGGTGTCCACTCGACATCCTTCACGTAACCCTCTCCTTACTAAAGGGTTCCTCCGCGGAACCCGTTCAGCACCACTGCTGGTGCCCACTCGACACTCTTCACGTAACTCTCTCAGCATTCTAGGGATCCTCCGCAGAACTCCCTCAACACCATTTCTGGTGTCCACTCAACACTCTTCACGTAACCCTCTTCGTTCTCCATGATTCCTCCGCGGAACCCGTTCAGCACCACTCCCGGTGCCCCCTCTTCAACTTTCTAGGCTCTCATTGGTCTCCCTCCGCGGAACACTCAGCACTTATCTCATTTCTTGCTTTCTCTCAATTTTCTTACATTCACTTCCCCGAGATCCTCCGTGAAACCCGTGTCTACAGACTCCTCTTAGTCACTCTACGCGTACCCATTCGGCGCCCATCCAGACGCCACTCAACAACTCCCTAGGCCCCCTCTCGGTCACTCTCTGCGGACACTCGGCGCTTCCTTCATTACTGGTTTTCTCTCATTTTCCCACATTCGTCCCAAGCTCAAACCCCACATATTCCAGCATTCATATTCCTATCTAGTCCAGGTCACAGGACCCTTCAGAGTCATCTCCTAAGTCCTAGCATAGCATTTCTACTATCATTTTTCATAAGGCATACAAACACATAAACACATACAAGCAAACATAAGCCACCAAGGGGTGACCAAACCAAGTTTACCCACTTGTAAAAGAACCTGGTGGTGGTGAGGGAAGCTTGGATTGAAGTCCCACAAGCCTTGTTGTTTCCAAAGCTTGAGCTCCTCCTTTCTCCAAGGTGAGCAACTTCGAATAAGATGGAGGGGGAAGAGGTTGTTCCTCTTGATTTTGGAGGAGAGAAAATGAAACTAAAATGAAGAGACTTGAGGGCTGTGATTTTCGGTTTTGTGGAAGGTGGAAGGAGAAGGAAATGTGCCTGGACTCTTGAAGGTTTGGTGGTGTGGTTTGGAGAATGTGAGAATGATATTTTGCTTGGAGTTTTAGAAGAGAGGTCTCGATTTTGGGGAGCTGCTGGTAAGGGAAATTAATTGATTTTTATGATTTAGAAAAGGTGGTGAATAGTAGGAGGTATGGGCATGGGTATGGCCTATGAAGGGACATTGGTTAGATGTGTAAGACAAGTAATGTAAGTGTGGAAGCATGATTTAGGGGATAATTTTTGTACAAAAATCTCTTCAAAAACCGTGCAGCCCTACTCCTTGCAGGTGCTGAAATTTCATTTTATTCCGGTTCCGGTTCGCTCGCGTTTTATCGCTCGCAGTGTCGGTGCGTCGCGCACGGTCGTCCGAAAAATATTCCGTTTATACCGTCGCGATCCTCTAATTACCCCCTCCCTAAGGGTATTAATATTTAAAGATGTTTGTGAATTTTTCTCCGGAGGAGTATTTTCACAGACACCTTTTATACGTCAGAAAATTCCATCAGCGAACAACAGCTGTTCGGTCGCCCGCCGGAACTTCCTATCGCGACCCGTCTTATTTCCTAGGGATATCCTACTTAGTAATTTCCCATCTTAATTCCCTAATCATGATTAGAAAACTAAGTTAATACTTATGTTTATGATTATTTCTCTAAGGAAAAATCGGGATGTTACACCAAGCTAGACTGGCTGATCCTCGGTCCTCTACTGCTCCACGTGCGGCTCCTCATAGGGCTCCTCGTAGCCCTCATACTCTTTGCCTGCTCCTGGAAGCATAAGCGAGTGGGGGTGAGAACAGTCGTTCTCAGTGGTTAACCTTGGCATAGGGGATCTCTTTTTCTCACTTATCAACCCAGCCGCTCAGGTGTTTCTAAGTGAACATGCATACTAACATCCTACTGATTATTATCTGGCCTAAGGTCCTGAACGGCTTTATCTACTTTACTAGGTGACTGGGGAACTAGTCTTGCTTATCTAAGTTCTCGTGCTGGTTAACTTTTCTCGTGGATATACATAGCTGTCTCGAGCGATCTCTTGACGGTACTTACTTCATACACATACTTACATACTTTATCATATACTTATGCATCACATACTTGTTCATCACATCGTTCATACACATTCATTTCATACTCTATGCATGGGGTTCTCTTACGCATACCGACTTTCCCGGGTTAGCGTCCTTCTTTCCTTTTCTTACGTATACCGGCTTACCCAGGTTAGCGTCTTCTCATTCTTTTTCTTACGCATACCGGCTTACCCGGGTTAGCGCTTTTCCTCTAGTCCTTCGCTCATGTAGTCGTGGCCAAACGACTACATCCACATCTGTTCCCAACTTGACGACGACCCAGCTGCGCTCACACCAGAGTGGTTGATAACCACCGATGGGGTCTAGTATCCATCGCCGCCAATCAAGTGGGCTAACCTCCACTAGGTAGGAGGCGGGGGCTGGCCCTTGCGACACAACCAAGCGTTGGACTCGTACATCATCATCTCATAACTTTAGGTGTGACGTCACCCTTTCTCATTCTTCTTTTCTTTACTTTCTTTCTTTCCTTTCATCATTATTACCCGATCCACCCCTTGGGGGGAGACTGGTGAGAGGCGTGTCCGCCAAGAGAGATGCTTCCTATCATATAGCTACATACTTGTTCCCTAAGGTTCAATTATGCTCTTTGATCTTTACGTGATTAACCTCTAGTTCTCATGATGCATGATAGCATAATCATTCCTAACATACATATTCTACATGCAATGTTCCACATACATCATTATAAACATAACTCATTTATTCATCATACACATACTTGTAACCACTCAACAACTTCGGGGTCCCTCCACGGAACCCACTCAGAACTCGCACTCCATGGATCCCCCGCGGAACCCTACTCTACACCACTACTGGTGCTCACTCAGTACCCTTCACGTAACCTTCTCAGCATTCCAGGGATCTTCTGCAGAACCCATTCCGAACCACTCCTGGTGCCCACTCAGCACCCTTCACGTAACCCTCTCAGCACTCCAGGGATCCTCCGTGGAACCCACTCAAAACACACTCCTGGTGCCCGCTCATCAACTTTCTAGACTTCTCCCAGTCACTCTCCGCGGAACCACTCAGCACCATCCCAGGTGCCTGCTCATCAACTTTCTAGACTCCTCCCAGTCACTCTCCGCGGAACCACTAGGCGCTTACTCCTTTACTTATTTTCTCTCATTTTCTCACGTTCACACCCCAGGGATCCTACGCGAAACCCATTCAGCAGCACTCCTTGTAACATCCTAGCTAACTGTATACCCTCGAGTAGTACACAATGCTCACTAGATTGTTAATCATTTGGTGGGATTACTTATAGTCCCTTATTATCTTTCGAAAATACCAAAGTAAGGAAAATATGGACCATTTTAAAACTTTTCTTCTTGTTACTTTATTTGCAAAATATGAGCCACGTGTGAATCAAAGCATATAATACAAGCGATAGAGCTGATGCTTAAAAGTAATAGTCGTTACTGGCATAAATAATTACATAAACAAGTATCTGGTCCTTCACAAATTACAACCAATAGAGTATCATAATAGTTTACATATACAAGCCAAATACATCAAAATACATATCAAAATATATCAAAATGTCCATCTGATGCCAAGCTAGACTGGCTGATCCTTGGTCCTCTACTGCTCCGCGTGCGGCTCCTCATAGGGCTCCTCGTAGCCCTCATACTCTTCGCCTGCTCCTGGAAGCATAAGCGAGTGGGGGTGAGAACAGTCGTCCTCAGTGGTTAACCTTGGCGTAGGGGATCTCTTTTTCTCGCTTATCAACTCGGCCGCTCAGGTGTTTCTAAGTGAACATGCATACTAACATCCTACTGATTATTATCTGGCCTAAGGNCAGGTGTTTCTAAGTGAACATGCATACTAACATCCTACTGATTTTTATCTGGCCTAAGGTCCTGAACGACTTTATCTACTTTACTAGGTGACTGGGGAACTAGTCTTGCTTATCTAAGTTCTCGTGCTTGTTAACTTTTCTCGCGTATATACATAGCCGTCTCGAGCGTTCTCTTGACGGTATTTACTTCATACACATGCTCATATACATTATCATATACTCATACATTACATACTCATTCCTCATGCCATTTCATATTCATTTATTTCATACTTTATGCATGCTAACTTTGAGGCTCTCTCATGCGCACCGGCTAACTAATGGACCGGGACGCATCCTGCTTTCCATGCTCCCGCCTAACTAATGGACCGAGGCTGCGTCGACTCCCAGCTAACTAATGGACCAGGGCCGCGCTGAGTCTTTCCCACTGATAGGTAAATTTTGTACCCTATTTTATTATTCTATAAATGAACATTGCATACTAAAAATGTGTGGTTTTAATACTTAATTGATATGTTTTGCACATTATCCTCTTTTGTGAGAAATTGAGAAAACAACAAGTTCAAGCATTGTTTTTATCTTAGAATTTAATGTGTAGATTTCTTTTGTAGTTTTCTATTTTAATTACAGGAAATGAAGGTTCAAGAGGATCATTGAAGATGTGAAGAGAAGATTTGGACCAATGAATGCAAGATCAAATTCTAATCCAAAAAGATTTGGTTAAAAGATGAGCTGAGGATTTTTAACACTGACTTTGCCATTGATTTTGAGCCATGATAGAGATTGAATCTCGATTTGATGTCAACAAAGTTGTAGCTCTATCTCTTAGCTTTAATTGGAAATTTGAATCACCTCAATCGGAGGTCTGTAGCTGAAGATATTGCAATTTTACTGACTGCTGTACAAGTCAGTCCGCTGAGCGGCCAGAATACTAGAAACAGCCGCCAGCTGGCCAAACCGCGTAAGCCGCCAAGATTGACTCCATAGCTCAGCGGTGGTACTAAACCGCTGAGCGGTCCTGCCGAGCCTTGGCCTATAAATAGGTGGCCAAGGCATTCATTTTGGGGCATTCCTTTCCATTCCCTTCCACCCCTCCCTCAAGGTCTCATAGGCCAAAAAACCCTTCTTTTCCCTTCATACTTCTTCACTTTTTACATTTTATGTCAAGCACTTAGGCTTATGTTAGAGTGCTTGTGATCTTTCAAGCTTTGTAA
>QANU01041042.1:3858-65565 GCA_003254905.1 Nissolia schottii
CTAAGATTTTAATATTAACCAGGGGAATTAATAGGTCACAACGGTATGCCCGGAATATTTTTAGGACGTCCGGACATAAATAAGTAATGAACACATATGACCTAAAACACACTAAGGGCAAAATAGGAAATATACATGGCCTAAATCCCCTAAATCACCCACGGCTGCCCTTACCCCATGCCAAACCCGAACACACACACACAAAACACTCTAAACCTATTTCATTTCTTCTTCCAAAGTTCTAAGGCTTCAAGCCCTATAAGCATCAAAGTTCAACCATCATTTCTTGTTCTCATCACTATCAATCATTCTAAAATCAATCAAGAAGGCAAGCTAGCATCAAAGTTAGAAAGTTCTCTTCAAGTGGAAGCAAGAGAACCAAGCTCCGAAACCCTAATCTTCCATAACCTAGGGTTTTACTCATTCTTGACAAAGAAACTCAAGGAAGCTTCAAGTTCACCTTTCCATTATTCAAATTCATTTCTAAGCATCTAAGGAGGACAAGCAAGGATAGTTAGTGAGTTTTCATCTCTTGGTGACAAGCCAAGTTTCCATAATCCATAATTGCCCTAATTATGTCAAGATTTCATTTTAGGTCAAGAAGGCTTCAAACAAGCAAGCAAGGCTTGATTTCTTCTTCCTTCTAGCATCAACAAGTCCTTGAGGAAGTGGGTAACTCTAGTTCCTCACCTCTTTGATGGTGGATGAGTGTATGTGCTTGTATGTGTATGCATGTGATTCTTGAAAATTATGAACATATATGTTGGAATTGATGCTAGGCTTAGGAAGACAATTCTGAAGGGTCTTGTGACCTAGATTAGATGTGGTTATTGTGCTTGAATTATGTGTGAGACTCATGTAGGGTTCCATGGAAGCAAAGGGGAGAAAATGGAAGAGATGAGCAATTCGGTTTTCATGTCTCGCACAGGGGCCGCTGAGCGAGGTCTCAGGCACCGCTGAGCGAGACAAGACTTACATGGAAAGTTAAAAAGATATTTTTAAAGTAAGGCGGTGGAAGAAAATTCGGGAAAGTTTCAGCCGCTGGGCGATAAGGTCAGTACCGCTGAGCGATACAACCTTTATCGCCAAGCGCTAAGGTTCAAACCGCTGAGCGAACCTCAGTTTTCGCTGAGCGGCTTGAGACTAAGGAAAGCTGATGGTACCCTCTTGAGGCTCATAATATGCTATTTGATGCTGTAATGATGATTGATAGTTGAATTGGATGCACGTATATGCTTTATGTCATAAAATAGTATTGAACATGCATGTTATTTGTAATATATGATGAAATCTGTGATATGCCATGCATTCATGAGACACCTAGTTAAAGACATGATAATTAACTCTGAGATAAGTAAAGATTCTGAAATGAACTATAGGGAACAAGTATACCATGCTGCAGGTACAAGTATGCTATGCTTCAGGTACCCAAAATGCTGAACATGCTGCTGAAAAGGCTAAATGCCTCATGCTGAAAAGGGCTAGATGCCCAATACTGAAAAGGCTATATGCCCATGCTAAAAAGGCCGTGATCAGGTGAGCCACTATGATCCCACTTCAGGAGGTCTAGGCATCCTGGAGGTGTGTGGTTACCACGCCTTTGCATTGTCGAAAGGGGGCAAGCCTAGGTGGGGGTACAATATCCGCCCACTGTCGAGGGGTCCCGAGGGGGCACACGGCAGGTTGAAGCCCACCACAGGAAGGTCTAGACAGTGTCGGCCTATACTGGGGGTGCGAGGTTATTCCGTCATACTAGTGTCAACAGAGGACATTACTATGGTGGGAATAACACTTATTCTATTATGCTGCTGTATACTGTTATTCTGTTATGCTGCTGTATACTGTTATTCTATCATGCTGCTGTATACGGCTATTCTGTTATGATGCTGTTACTCTGTTATGCTGCTGTATTAGGTTATACTGTTATTTTGTGATGCTGTTACATTCTGTTATGCTGGTACATTCGGTTAGGCATGTATAACTCTGTCATGTTGATGCATACTCTGATGATTCTGTTATGCTGAATTGAATGCTGAATGTATTCTGAATATTCTGAATGTATAATTCTGCCGTTATGCCGTACCGTCAAGGGCACGCTCGAGACGGTTATGTATACTCACGAACTGTTAACCAGCACGAGAATGTAGTAAGTAAGAATAGTTCCCATGTCACATAATAATGCTGATAAAGCCGTTCAGATAGGCCAGATAATCAATTGGTAGGCTGTTTAGTATGTATGTTCACTTAGAGATCTCTGAGCGGCCTGAAGTCCGACATAATCTGATACGAGACTCAGGAACTAAATTTACTTCCACTGAGAACCTACCGTTCTCATTCCCACTGTTTTATGACTTCAGGTACCGAAGATGCTTCGTAGTCTGTGAATGCTGATAAGCCGCCGCAGCTCCACAAGCGGCCAAGGAAGTAGATGAACTTAGAGAGCTGGATGCCATGATGTTTGCCAAAGGCCTACTGAGTAGTATTCCAGTAGCCTTGTGTTTTGATGTTTTCGGATTCTGTAGACGATATTTCAATTTATGTACATGTTATGTGTAGCTTACTTATTGTATGTACAACTATGTGACAGATATGACGGACCACATGATTGTATAATGAATGCTTTAGTAATATACTGTTATACGCTTTGTTATATTGTTCTGTCTAACGCATGGCTCTATTTTAGTATTTATCCCATTTTAAATGAAAAGTTTTAAAATTGGTTCTTCCTTTCGTAAGCAACTATTTTCGAAAGATAACTATGGACTAGAGTATTCCGACCGAGTAGACAACAACCTAGTGAGCATTGTTTACTACGTACGGGTAAACAGTTAGCTAGGGTGTTTCACAAACCGCTGAGCGAACAACAGTTTTCGCTGAGCAGCTTGAGACTAAGGAAAGCTGATGGCACCCTCTTGAGGCTCATAGTATGGTATTGATGCTGTAATGATGATTGATAGTTGAATTGGATGCATGTGTATGCTGTATGTCATGAAATAGTATTGACCATGCATCTTAGGTGTACTTTATGATGAAATCTGTAATATGTCATGCATTCATGAGACACTTAGTTAATGACATGATAATAAACTCAGAGATAAGTAATTATGCTAAAATGAACCATAGGGAAACCAGTATGCCATGCTGCAGGTACCATTGATGCTGCTGAATTAGGGCCAATGCCCAATGCTGCTGAATAAGGGCCAATGCCCAATGCTGAAAAAGGCTATATGCCTATGCTGAAAGGCCGTGATCACGTGAGCCACTATGATCCCACTTCAGGAGGTCTAGGCATCCTGAATGTGGAAGCCCGCCACAGGTGGTGTCAAGATGGCATACCTGGAGGTGTGCGGTTACCACGCCTATGCATTGTCAAAAGGGGGCAAGCTTAGGTGGGGGTACAATATCCGCCCACTGTCGAGGGGTCCCGAGGGGGCACACGGCAGGTGGAAGCCCACCGCAGTAAGGTCCAGACAATGTCGGCCTATATTGAGGGTGTGAGGTTATTCTGTCATACTAGTGTCAACAGAGGACATTACTATGGTAGGAATAACACCTATTCTGTTATGCTGCTGTATTCTGTTACGCTGTTATATGCTGCTATGCTGTTATATTCTGTTATTCTGCTACATTCTGTTAAATAGGTTATGCTGATGATTCTGCTGCATGTATTTCTGCTGAACTCTGTTATGTCTGTATTGGATGATTCTATGATGCATATTTGAGTGATTCTATTATGTAGAGTGTACTCTGATTATATGCTATTATTCAGTTTGATTTGAATATATAATCTGCTGTTATGCCGTACCGTCAAGAGCACGCTCGAGACGGTCTACACGCAATGTTAATCAACACGAGAATGTAGTAAGCAAGAGTAGTTCCTAGATCACCTAATGCTGTTAAAGCCGTTCAGATAGGCCAGATAATAAATGGTAGGGATTTTAGTATGTATGTTAACTAGAGATCTCTGAGCGGCCTGAAGTCCGACATAATCTGATGTACGACTCAGGAACTAAGGTTATTTCCACTGAGAACCTACCGTTCTCATTCCCCACTGTTTTATGACTTTAGGTACAGAAGATGATGAGTCCTATTTTGAGGATGCAGAGGAGCCGCCAGATGAGCCATGAGCGGCTATGACTAGATGAGCTTAGCGAGATATAGTTGTTTAGTTTTACCAAGGACGTACTGAGTAGCATTCCAGTAGTCCTTGTATTTTGATGCTGTGTATTTTGGATTCTGTATATGATACTTTGATCTATGTATCTACTATGTATACAATGACGTGACTTTGTATGGTGGGTCCAATGGATGTATATTACCTGTTCTACTTATCATACTGTTATTCGCTTCGTTATATTTGTTTATTTCCAACGCATGGCTCTATTTTGGTATTGATGTAATACAAACAAAAGTTTTAAAACGGGTCCTTATTTTATGAGCAATGACTACTTTCAAAAGATAACTATGGACTAAGGTATTCCGACCAAGTAGACGACAACCTAGTGAGCTGTGTTTACTACTACGGGTAAATAGTTAGCTAGGGTGTTTCATACGGGATCAAAGGTATCTGTGAAAAATACTCCCCCCGAGAAATTTCACAAACACCTTCTAAGAATGATATTCTTAGGTAGAGGGAAATTAGAGGATCACGACGGTACAAGCAGAATATTTTTCGGACGACCGTGCGCGACGCACCGGGACTGAGAGCGATAAAACACGAGCGAAACGAGACTGGGTGGGACCCACATTTGAATGGAGCACGTGGGGACAGCAGATTTTTGTGAAAAAATATTAAAATATAGGTCATTATTCATTGATTTGACTTGATGTGACCTTATGATTATCCAAAACAATTAATTAATTAAGAAATTAAATTAGAAAGGGTAAAATGGTAATTTTGGCACAAAATTTAATGACCAAGACGCCCCATCAGCTGCAGCCCCTCTCCCCTATAAATACCCCCTCATTTTCATTCATTTTCACATAATCACATCTCTACCAAAACTCTGCCGAAAAATTGATCAGACTAGAAACTCTGCGGGAACACTGTCAGGAACCGGGAGCCAGTTGAAGAGCCCAACACCATCACCTCCATAGTCACCTCTAATCTGCCTTAGGACTCTAAGAAGGTGGGTAATGCTAAGCTAGCTCACCTCCTTGGTGGCCTATGTGCTTGTGTGCTTTTATGTTCTTATTATGTGTTTTGCTAGAAATGTTTGGTTAGGATAGGTAGATGACTTTGCTATGATTTCCTATAATTTCTAAGTTAAAAATGACTGTATGGTGATGGTTGGAACCTGGGGTGAAGCCCAAGAAGTGGCCATGGAAAATGGTTTCAAAAACTACAAGAAAACAAAAGGGGGAACTTCGGTCACGCCTAGGGCGCTGAGCGGCTCCATGAACCGCTGAGCGGCCTGGGAGATAATCTTTGGAAAATGGTTTGAAAATTGATCCGTGATTAAGTTGACTCCAGGGACTGCTGAGCGGTACCTGTGAGCGCTGAGCAGTGCCATTGGGCGCTGAGCGGTACTCACGGGAGCTGAGCGGCCTGAACCGTGGTTGCTTCATGGGATTCGGTTTATGAAAGTTTATGAAAGTAAGGTTTTGAAAGATGTGTTATGCGGCCTAGTTCCAACACTCCCATGCCCAAATGATTTATATTTGAATTATGATGTGATTATGTGATTATATGTTTATGTGTTTGAGCAAGCATGCATCATGAGGATAGATCACTAGAAGTTATTGTCTAACGAATGAAGTAATGAATGAAGAGGAGAATGAAATGTAGGAACAAGAGCATGATGAGACAAGATAAATGTGCATATGAGAGAAAAGAATGATGATAAGCATGACATGTTATGAATGAAAGGTTATGAAAGAATGATGAGGTAAAGAATGAATGAGGATATGGTCCGCTTCCGGCTTAGCCACGAGGGCGGCCCCTCGCCACCCGGTAAGGGGGTGGAGTCATGTTGGCTCGGGAAACAGACAGAAAAGGCAGGTCGTACACTCCTAGGGGAAGATTCCCAGGGTGTATGAGGAGGTGTGGTTAAGTCCGCTTCTGGTTACGCTGTCAGGGCGGCCCCTCGCCACCCTAAGTGTAGGGGTGGAGTCATGTTTGCCCGGGGAACAGACAGAGAAGGCAGGTCGTACACCACTAGGGGACGACGGTCCTAAGGTGTATGAGGGAGTATTGGGACACAGGAAAAGATATGATGAATGAGAACATGCATTGAAATCCGTGCCTCATCGGTACGATGACCCCTTGCATAGATATTATGAAATGTCCCGTGCATGGCAAGCACGGTGGAAGGTTTACCGCACAACATATGCGTGATGATCAGTGTGTCTGTCAGCATACATGTGTATGATGTGGTTATGTAACGATGGTTAGGAGTAGAAAGCGCGAGAACCTAGATAAGAAAGATTAGTTCCCCTGATCACATAGTAACATAGATAAAGCTGTTCAGGATTCTAGGCCAAGATAATAATTAGTAGGTTTTGTTTAGTATGCATGATCACTTAGAGATCTCCTGAACGGCCGGGAGGATAACCGAGAAAAATGAACCTTTGTTAGTGCTAAGGAACCCCACTGAGGACCAAGTGTTCTCACCCCCACCCACTCGGTTATGGATCCCGCAAGTGCGCCGAGCGAATGGATTGACCCGAAGGATGTCTAGAAGACTACAGGAAGCTATTGCAGATCAAAGCCAAGAAAAAGGACGATGATGGCGTTAGGATGATATATGTTTTGCATTGTATTATATGTCTTTTATCCATTTTGTGTAAATATTTATTATTATGACAATGTGTAACTGTGTTATGGACCTTGGTTGTAATAATCTATATATATGCACATATACTCTCCATGTTCTATATTGGTCACCACGTAACTTGTTATAGAAGCTGACACTTGTTGTTATATATTCTCTTAATCACGCACGGCTCCTAGTTTACAAACTGATACTGTAAAAGAACAATTTTTAAAATGGTCCATATTTTGCGTATAAGATATTTGCAAAGGTAAAAGTAAGGGCTAAGGTAACCCGACACAACGAATAACAACCCTGTGAGCATTGCTTACTACTCGGGAAGTAGGCAATTAGCAGGGGTGTTACAGTGCGAGGGGCCGCCGCCCTCTTTGCTAAGCCGGAAGCGGACCATATCATCATTCATTCATCACATGTCATGCATGCCGGTGTCCGAACGGGATCGTTTTGCTGGCGTTTCAGCGATCGCCAAAGCTTCCTACTAGGGGTGTAGGGTTAACTCTAAGGATTTTGTGGTCTTTCCCTACATAGGGTATGAGATCTTGACTGAGGCCCACTGCTTAGTTCTACTGGCTAAACGGGGCCAAACGGGATTGTTCTTGTGTCTGCGGAATTGTCAGAAACTGAGCAAAACTCCGTTTCTTTGATGGTTTGGACTTTCTACCAAATTCTAAGGGTCATGAGGGTCTGTTTGGGTGTCATCAGAATTTTAAGAAACTAAACAAAAAAATCTCCACAGACACTTTTATCCTAGGGATTCAGGTTTTTCTATCCTTTAACCTATACAGAAGGCTTCTACTGATATTTCTCCTGGGAAATCCTTCCAAGGGAAAAAGCGGGATGTTACATTTATACTCACATATTACAAATATTGCACTTAAAGCAAATGGCATAGTTAATCCATTTAGCTAATACAAAATACAAAATAACTAAACCCTACGACACGTACATATAGACTATAGTCCTTCTGCTTCTTTGAAATCTCTTGACGTCGAGACCTTCAATCCTCCTGTGCTGCTTCCTCTCCGGTGTACTGGTTGTACTTTCCTGGAACCATAAATGAGTGAGGCTGAGAACATTGCGCCCTCAGTGAGAATCCTTGGGGCATCACTATAACATCCCATTCTTATCTTAGTAAAATTTTTCCCTAAATAACTGTTCGTTGAGCCTTTTGTGTAAATCTGACATAACCACTGTCTATGTGGTCTAAGATGCTTGATGATATTCATGATGTGGTTTGTGGTAGGATATGCTAGGTTCTCTTGTTTAATGCCTCCTTGATGAACTATGATGATCCTATGTGAATATGTATATATAAATGCTCTATGTGATTCATGAATAGATTGTTAGGAAATATGAGATTTATGATGGAAAGGATTTTGGAAACTTGGAAGTATGCTTATGGTTGTTAGAAATGGATAAGGAATGATGAAAGAAATGCTCTAAGGATTATCTCAGCCATAAAGGTTGCATCGCTCAGCGATACCAACCTTATCGCTCAGCGATACCAACCTTATCGCTCAGCGACTGAACTTTCTCGAGCCTTCTTCCACCGCCTTAATTTAAAAATATCTTTTCACCTTTCCACGTTAGCCATGTCTCGCTCAGCGGTGCCTGAGACGTCGCTCAGCGACCCCTGTTCGAGACATGCAAACCGAATTGCCATTCTCTTCCATTTTCTTCCATTCTCTTCCATGGCACCCTACATGAGTCTCACACATGATTCAAGCATAATAATCACATATAATCAAGGTCACAAGACCCTTCAGAATTGTCTCCCTAAGTCCTAACATCATTTCTAATAATTATGTCCATAATCTCATTTTCACATACATACACATACAAGCATGCAACACTCATCCATCATCAAAGAGATGAGGAACTAGGGTTACCCACTTCCTCAAGAGCTTCTTGATGCTAGTAGAAAAGGAAACCAAGCCTTGCTTGCTTACTTGAAGGTTTCTTGACCTAGAATGAAAACTTGACATAATTAGGGTAAAGAAGGATTATGGAAGCTTGGCTTTGTACCAAAGGATGAAACTCACCAACTATGCTTGCTTTGCCTTGCTTAGGGACTTAAGAATGAATTATGATGATGAGCTTGAGGCTTAATGGCTTGCTTGAACTCTTCTTTGTCAAGAAAGCATAAACCCTAGATTATGGAGTTTAGGGTTATGGAACTTGATTCTCTTGTTTCCACTTGAAGAGAAACTCTTCACCTTGATGCTAGCTTGCCTTCTTGATGAGTTTGAGTGATTGATGATGATGAGAACAAAGAGAGATAGTTATGCTTTGATGATTATGGTTATGGATGCTTATGGAACTTAAGTCTTGGAAACTTAGAAGAGAAAATGAAACTTTGGAAATGTTTGTGTGTATGTTTCAGTCTTGGAAGAGGAAGGCTGGCCGTGGGACTTTTCCTTTGCTTCTTGATCATCCAAAATTACCATTTTACCCTTAGTGTACCTTAGGTTATGTTCATGCATTATTTCTTTATGTACGGAAGTCCTAAAAATATTCCGGACATACCGTTACGCTCTAAAATTCCCCTCATTAATTCTAAAATATTACTTGACATATTCTTGATTTATTTTCCTATTAATATATTTTACAGACTCCTATGTGTCCTAAAGAAATTACAGTAAAACCCTAATTTTGATCCGAACGTCACCGGACGTCACGAGATCATCAAAGAATTATTTTTAACTCATATTACAGAAATAGAATTAATATTTAAATTTTAGTTCATTTTATCTTGCCTTTACCTTATGATTATATTTTTAATTTTGCCTTAATTAGCATTTTAATTCAAAGGAAAAAGTCGGGTTGTTACACTGAGTGGCCTGTAGCGCTGAGCAGCCTATCCTATGAGCTGAGCGACCTGACTGAAGTTCAGAATTCCCTTTTCGAAAATTATCATTTCCCGCACACGAAAACCTTTCTTAAACGTAGCTTTTCATATTGCTTGCAATTATCCATGGATCTACTAATTTTACTAAGTATGCTAAATGTTATGAACTGAAGATTTATGTCTAAAAAATATGGACTGTTGACTGGAATGGACTGTATTGATGTGTGTCTTATGTGATTATGTGTCATGGAATGGATTAAGGAAAAGAAAGGAAAAGGAATAGGGCATGACCTCACTAAGTCCTTAAAAGGAAAAGGAAAGGAAAGATAACGATGTTAAAGGATTCTTTTCCTTGTCGTGCCACTAGCCGGCAGGAAAGGCAAGCTGAACCCTGGGATTATCTCATCCCTAGCATAAAGACGGGGTATGATCCCCGCGTCATCCCTACCATAAGGATGGACTCTCCTATCGTGAGCTACTAGGTTAAGCGTTGCCTAGTCCTCACGGTACTAAGACAGAAGGAAGCTTGTGGCGGTAGGCCACCGTTACCAGGGGGGTTGAGCTTGAGTATGTGCTATAAGTGATATACAACCGTTCATAAGTGGATGTACGAAGAAGCTTATAATTAAAATGGGCACGGTTATAAGTGGAAGTGCACTAAAGCTTATTATGTGAATTATGTGGTTATATGCGATTACTTGTGACTTAGGAAGTAAGGTAGAGAACAGATGACTTAGTTAGTGAAGAGTAGGTTTCCCAGTCACATAGTTAATTTAGATAAAGTTGCTCAGACTTAGTATGGATCTTAATAATCAGTAGGGCTATAGTATAACTGTAACACCTAGAAATCCCTGAGTAGCCTGGAGCTTGTATGAGGAAAAAGAAGTCCCCTAGTCCCTAAGGTTTTCCACTGAGAGCGCTATGTTCTCACCCCACTCATTCATGACTCTAGGATTTGACGAGGAACAAGGAGAGGAGCCGCAGGAGGAGGAAGCATTCCAAGGAAGGACAACGGAGGATTAGATTAATAACTAGCAAACTGTATATGTGTATATGCACTGTTTTGTGCCCTTTGTACTTACTACTTAGAATGTAACCTATGTACTTGTTCTGAATGTATGATGGACCAATGGTTGTTGCTCGCCATGTGTTGCATATATCCATATTCTATTAGTTAAGCATGCTATGTTCCGCTCGCGGTGTATGCTCTGATGCGACAAGGCTCCTAATTTACTCTATGTAACGTATAAAGAAAGTTTTAATTTGGTCCATAACTTGGGTAACAGTATTTTTAATGTACAAACGGGACTAAGTATTATCCCCACCAGAGCAGATAACAACTTAGCCAGCAAGCTTGCGACTTAAGCGTAGGCTAGCTAGCTAGGGTGTTACAATCACTATTCGTTTTCTATTCAATTATGATCCCGCCGCTCAGGGGGTCTCTAGGTGTCATAACATACTAAAATCCCTACTTATTATTATCCATGCTAGTTCTGAGGAGCTTTATCTAATTACTAGGTGATTGGGGGAATCTACTCTTGCTTTATCTATGTTTAAATTCACGTGCTTCCTATGCCTGATCGTCAGGGTATCGTGATATTGTTTCACTTACCCATGTACTTGCACTAGCCGGCCATCTCGTGATATTGTTTCACTTGATGTGCATCGACACTTGAACATAATATAACATTCAACACATATCATGCTATACTGAGGCTTGCCTTGGAATTTTCCATGTATGTCTGGTGATGTGTGTTGCCATTCATGCATGGTGAATGGTGATCAAACAGGTGCCCTATAGAATTTTTCAATAAAAACGTGATCTACTACTTTTTTAATGAGGAATTTAAATTAATTAAGGGTGCTCATGAATCAACTTATATAGGAGTGTGTCTCAATGGTACTTTTAATATATAATTTAATTTCGAGGAGGAAAGATAATTAATTTCAGGGCTCGCGGGATTTTGCGAGGACTCAAAACTATTACCTTAACTGCAATTCTTGAAATTGAATTCGTTCTAGGAATTTAGGTAATTCAAATCCAATCTTTGCTGGTGGTGGTCTTATAATTGATTTTCCTTGAGAATATGCAATACAAGAAAACTCATTAGATTGAAAAATCTTATGGTTCTTCAATGAGTGCCCATATAAGTTTTCAATAATGTTTTGCATTACTATTGCTCTAGGATGTCCCAACCGATCAGGCAAAGTAATAAAATCATTTGAGCTAGTAAACTTCTGGTTTATGATAGCATGTGATTCAATTGCACTAATATTAGTATAATATAAACCGGAAGAAAGTGTGGATGATTTTTTCAATACAACTGTCTTTCCTGAAGCATAAGTTATCACATAGAGGTACTCATTATTTCTATCATTCATTGTTTTAATATGGTATCCGTTTTGTCGAATATCTTTGAAACTCAATAAGTTTTTCTGTAATTTGGTAGATAATAATGCATTATTTATATCAAATTTTGCTCCTTCAAGGAACAAAAATAATAGCTCTTCTAGAGCCTTGATTCATCTTAGTACTAACACTTGCTTCTTCCACTACCAAATTAATAAAATATATCTTAATTTTAAGAATAGTGTGTGTGATTGCACTATCCGCAAGACATATATCTACACTATTTATCTTAATAATTTTCTCAAGCTTTCTCTTTAACCCGGATGACAGAGCTTTCGTGTTGATAACATGTTATAAATAATAATAGGAACAATAGAGTGATAGAGAAGAAGAGGTGGAATAGAGAATTTTGTTATTGAGTCTCAAAGAGATGTGCCTAATACATAGAGCACAAGAGTAGACAGTTGGGGTGTAGTATACAAGGAAAGATATAGATGATTACAATTTGTATCAAATCATATCATATCAAGATAATGACATCCACCAAATATTTTACAACACAACCAAATGATTTTGACATTCATTGGAACACATTGTAATCAATAACGTCAAATAAAAAAAATTAAGCTTGTGTAAGGATAGTTACAGTAGTATATATAACTGTCACTTAAGAATAAATTATGAAAAATTATAGGTACACGCATATGGTTATTAAACTCTCGAGTTAACTCATAAACTCGTAAGAGTTTAAGATTTCACTACACAAAATGAGTTAACACTCATGTAAACTCTTTTTTGGTAAACTCGTACGAGTTTAAGTAAACTCTCGATTTTACTAGCAAATTTACGGTTAAAATCTACCTACGAGTTTACGAATTTACCTCAAGATGTATAAATTTGGTAACTTTTTTAGATACTTAGTTGACTTTGTGTGTGTTAGACAATATCTATTGAGTTTACAAAGCCGATTTTACATATTTATAATAATTGAGCTATGTTTTATCAAACTATAAAGTATAATACATGTATAGAATAAAATATGACATAACTAAGTGTCATGCATTAAGGTATATTTTATGATTTTTTTCACTTATTTTATTTTAAAGTTAACATTATTCAATGTCAATTATGAATACAAAATTTAATCATGTTTAGATCCTAATTATATTGCTTATAACATATATTTTTTACATATGTAAACTCTTACGAGTTTACGATTCGAGTTTGTTGAGCCTTCACGAGTTTACTTAAATTCTTGAGTTTGACAACCTTGAGTACACTTTACAAAATGTAACTACATTAGTCAAGTTAATCAATTAATAAACATATGATACAAATAAGATAATGTAGAAATCCAACACTCCAATCTTTTGAACACATCCCAACTAAAACTAATTTTTCTTTACTATTATTCTTATATTCCTAGGGTTTTAGTTAAGGTTATAAAAAAATTTAATTTAAATGATTAAAATTAATTTAGGCATTTTATATATTGGGTACCCATGGATATGAGGGAAGTCACCCTTGCCTTCGCATTGTTTAACAAGCAGGTATTGAAAATATCCATCCTATTACCCATGGAAAAAAAAAAACTTTCTCTGATGTTTGCCTCGTCATAGGTATTATTCGTGGGTATTCGCAGGCGCAGATAAAATTGCCAAGCCTACTTGCACCCACTCATCACTCCCTCAACCTTTTAATAACGGTTCCCCATAAGTGCAATAAGTATAAAAGGGGAGGGACAACAAAATCAAAAAGAGAGAGAGACACGCAAATTAAAGTCTCTTTTTTGGTCTGAACCACTGCTAGTCAATGGAAGGGGGGGTTGGTGGAGAAGAGAAGGGAATGGTTGGGATGGTGAAGGAGGAATGAGAAAATGAGTTTAGGATAATATAGAAATAGAGTTTATAATTAAGGGTAAAGTAGTCTTTTTTGTATCTTTTAAATTTTAATTTTTAACATTTTAATTTTTAAAATTATGGAAAGTAAGTTTTAATTAACAAAAATGTTTTGTTACAATTGAAATTCAGTCAATTGCATAAAATTTTTCGTTTTCTCCTTTCACCCATTCTCTCACGCTCTTCTTTTTGTTTTTTTTATTCTCTATTTTTTATCTCCTCTTCGCCAGTCTCATTTCATTTTTTGTTCTTCAAAAGATGTTATGGGTTCCTGAGTTTTCGTTTTTGTTTTCATCATTTTTTTATAGGTGTGCAATAGTTTGNCGGGTTCGGGTCTATGCCAACCCGGCCCGGCCCGGCCCATGAACACCCCTAGTGGGTACCCATGGATATGAGGGAAGTCACCCTTGCCTCCGCACTGTTTAACAAGCAGGTATTAAAAATATTCATCCCATTACCCATGGAAAAAAAACTTTCTCTCATGTTTGCCTCGTCATAGGTATTATTCGTGGGTATTCGCAGGTGCAGATAAAATTGCTAAGCCTACTTGCACCCTCTCATCACTCCCTCAACCTTTTAATAACGGTTCTCCATAAGGGACAACAAAATCAAAAAGAGAGAGAGACAGGAAAATTAAAGTCTCTTTTTTGGTCTGAACCACTGCTAGTCAATGGAAGGGGGGTTGGTGGAGAAGAGAAGGGAATGGTTGGGATAGTGAAGGAGGAATGAGAAAATGAGTTTAGGATAATATAGAAATAGAGTTTATAATTAAGGGTAAGCTAGTCTTTTCTGTATCTTTTAAATTTTAATTTTTAAATTCTTAATTTTTAAAATTATGGAAAGTAAGTGTAATAATTTTAGCAAAAATGTTTTGTGTACAATTGAAATTCAGTCAATTGCATTAAATTTTTCGTTTTCTCTTTTCACCCATTCTCTCACGCTCTTCTTTTTGTTTTTTTTATTCTCTATTTTTTATCTCCTCTTCGCCAGTCTCATTTCATTTTTTGTTCTTCAAAAGATGTTATGGGTTCCTGAGTTTTCGTTTTTGTTTTCATCATTTTTTATGAGTGTGCAAGAGTTTGTGTATATTTGTAAAAAAGTTTGTGTATATTTGTTCAAAAATTTGTGCATGTGAGTACCAAAGTTTCTTCTTCGTCTTTGTTTTCGCTTTCGTTTCCGTCATATTCTATTTCTAGTTGTTCAAAAGATAGCGTATGTATAAAAAAAATTCTGTATGCTTAGTCAAAAATTTGTGTATGTGAGTATCAGTTTTTTTTCTTCGTCTTCGATTTTGTTTTTGTATTCATTTTATTCTTTGTTTCTGTTTATTCAAAAGTTTATATATGTGAGTACATAAATTTGTGTATGTAAATATCAAATTTTTCTTCTTCGTTTTTGTTTTCATCTTATTCTTTGTTTTTGACTGTTAAAAAGTTTGTACGCGTGAATTCAAAAGTTTGCATATATGTTGTAAAAATGTTTTATGTATAATAGAGTAAGTCTACCTATGTAAAGTGTACACAGAGAACAAAAGAGTATAACTACTTTTCGCTCTTTAATACAACACAAATTTAATGTCATTTGGTTTCCCTGTTCAAAAAGGTTTGTATGCATGAAAAAAATTTGTACGTTAGTTAAATTTCAATTACACTCCCAGCATTATTGTAATTTTATACAAATTAAGGGAGATAAATGTGAGCCGACAAACTGCATGAGAATAAATATTAGTAACAAATGGAGCGCCTCTAGGGGCACAGGTGAAATGATTCAAGAAATAAAAACTACTCGCATAATGATCACTTTAAATCAAATGGATGATTATATGTAATTAGAGAAGGATAATTTAAAATAAAAAAGTGACCCGACGTAGTTATTTTGGCTCAACCCCCCCCCCTTTATTAGAAGCAAAAATCCTAGAAGAGCTCATGAAAAGTTGATGTAATTACCCTAAAAAATATGGTTCCGCATCCACGGTTAACACTAGGGTGAGAAATTACAGTTGAAGCTGCATTCTTAACATCAGTTGGAAAGCAAATTCTAATCAGAATTGCTCTAGTAAGTAGCCTACATTTTCTATTCTTCGCACGTATAATATTACAAGAAATTACGTGTAAAATCATAAGGGCGATTACAATTGATGGTTAACGGTATAGATAGGTAAAACACGAGGGAAAAAAAATTATATAATCCTACTCTCAGTTAAGAAACGAAGCCATTTACAGATTCGTCCCTCTGCTTGGAGTCTCTCAATTTTGCCGTTGCCATCAAACACGACACTAAAGAACCGATGTCTCGATGTTTCATCCAAGGTTAGCAACTGCTTCTGCCCCACATAACCGTTCCAAATCTTCCTGTTTACAGCAATTTCAGAAGATAAAATTCGACGTTGCGACACATCATGCCGGAGGCTGTGCCTGCAGGGTAAAAACGCTAAATGGTAAGAGAAAATCACCTTGATAGAATGATTTTCAGATGTGAGCTTCTCGCATTCCTCAGAAAGTTTCCGGAGCTCGTCTCTGAGGGTTCGATTCTCACTTCCCAACGCCTCTACCCTCTTTTGTAAATCTTCACACTCAGCCTGGATGGCACAAGAAATGCAAAGCAAATCATTTTGCTTTCTTTGTAAAATGGTGGGATGATTATGCGACATCGATACAGCCAAATAATAATATAGCTTCTACCCTCCATATATCAAACGAACTAAGGAAACTTCTAACCGGCTTAGTATCTCACTTATCGAGGGAGAACGAAGTAGAAATCAAAGAGTTACCTGCTTGCGTAGTCTTGACCTCCGAGCTGACTCCCTGTTAGATTGTTTTCTCTTCTGTCTCTTCAGCTCGCGTTCATCCTACCAAAACCAAGAGGCTCCATTAGCGGGGTCAGAGGAACTTCCAGGGACGTAAAGAAGAGAAGTAAGGCTTGGCCAGGTAAATGCAGCTAACACGGGAATACAATGTCAGATATATGACAGTGGATGTCCATTTGTCGGAACAAGCATGATGCACCAAATAACAGAATATTTTTAGATCTAAAATATTGATCACAAAAAGCAATGCATGTTTGAAACAGTTTCAAAGGAAAACAACTGTGGGGTTCATACTTGTAACCATTCTCCACCAGGTGCAGGTTCACGTCCCATTGTGGTTGAAGGAGCACCGGATTTACTGTGTTTCATTTTTGCAGCTTCAGCATCTGCAGGGGATGCATTCCACAAATCCATTCCAATATTAAGATTAGTTGCGGGCATTGAAACAACGGGCTTTCCAGGCACAGAAGATTGAGAAATGGCGCTGGAAGAATTGTTCTGGGCATTGGCTCCTAAAACATTCATGGATGTATTGGATATATTAACTTGTTTTAGCAAAAGCATGAAACAAAGATAATCATGAATGTTGTTGATGCTTACCATCAACAATCATCTGGTCAAAGCTTCCCTTCCTGTTTGTAGCTGTTTCCTACATAGAAAGAAGTCAGCAAACAAAAGCACAAAAACACAAAGGAAAGAGCCAAACAAACTTTTAATTAAACCAAATCAATATAGACTTTAGCTGCGAATATCAAAATAACAGGACAGATAATTGTGAAAGAAACAGGGACCAAATAGATCTCAGGAAGATTATTATTTATAAAAACAAGTCAAAACACACATACTGATTCTGATCTATTATATACCTGTTGGTTAGCATTCTCGTCACTAGCATTCGAAGAATCCTCTGAACCACTTTCAGCACTGTCAAAAGAAATTGATGTTATGAAAGTAAATTGAAGCGAACGAAATCTCAAAAAGATCTCAAATTAATGAATGTTTTTCCAAACCTTTGTGAGATGCCATCATTGCCTGAACCTGAACCTCCCTTTCCACTATCTCCTGCTTTGGAACCTGTATTTGCAGAACTTCCCTTCAATTTTTTGGCTGAATCCCGATCTTTTCCATCAGGTCCCTTCCCTTGAAACACTGTACTTTGCTGCATGTAACATCCCGTTTTCCCTTTAGCGGAATTTTGCTAAATAATTGTCTAGATATTTATATTTTTGGGATTAAATCAGTGGAATCAGGAACCCTTAGGATTTAAAAATTGTCTGTAGGAATATTTCTGTACGTTTTTTGAAAATTCTGCAGACACTAGAACAAGCCCTTTCTACCGTCTGAACACAACCGCGCGTCTAAAGTATCCGTAAAAGGTACGACTACAGACAAGCATTCATAAATACCTAAATAACCTTAGAATATTTCTTAGGAAAAATTAGGAGATCACGAGTGATCAGAATATTTTTAAAACAACCGTACGCAGAATACTGGGACTGGAAACGCCAAAACCTGATTAAAATTGATCTGCCGGAGCCCGTTAACTTTTTGCCACAAAACCGGCCAAGAAACACCAAAATACACAGCCATAAAGCAGCCCACTTGGATCAAGTCAACATTCAAAGTGGTGAGTCACATAGTGAGTCATGAAAATGACATTTAGAATAACGACAAAATAAGGGCATTTTGGGTGGGGCAAAATTGGAAAGAGATTTTCGGCCAAGAGGCCTATAAATACCCCCTAAATCAGAAATTGTGTAAAAATTGGAAAACCTTGCCAAAGCCACAATTGGAAAACCTTGCCAAAGCTCTGTCCAATTACACAATCAACCATTATTCTGTCAAACAGAGAACCTAGAGACTTTCTACATCACACCAGTCTAGGTTCTTCAAAAATCCCCTAACCTAAGCCCACAAGAAGCCCTCAAAATCCTTAGAGAAAGCTTGAAGGAACTCAGTCCAAGAGGAGTTAGAAGGCATCATCATGGTTATCAAACTCGGGATTTTAGGTAAACTCGTGGAGTCTCCGTAAACTCGGATCGTAAAATCGGATCGTAAAATCGTAAGATTTTACCTATTATTAAAAAAATATTAAAAAAATATTTTAAAAAATTACTATACTACAAAAATATATTTAATAAAACTTAAAATTCATAAATATTTTTAACTTCATACAAAACACAAATAAATATGAAATATGTGAGTTCTAAGTTGAATTCATACATAATATTCATTCCAAGTTCACAACAAAACACAATAAAAGAAAGAAAATATAAAGTACTAACATACAATATAGTTCAAACTTCAAACTTCAAATACAACAGTTTCAAAATTCAAATCCTCCGATTTTACACGATTTTACCCGATTTTACACGATTTTACACGATTTTACACAGAAACGATTTTACCTCCGATTTAACTAGATTTTACAATCTAAAATCGTAAAATCGTACGATTTTACGATTTAAAACTCGTTTTTAATAACCATGGGCATCATAGCAAGTTGGAAGCCGTAGGAAAGATCGACACCGGAAAAACGTGGGTAAACCGACATAATCATTGTCTATGTGATTTAGGATGTATGCTGATGTTTGTGCTATATTTTATGCTAGATATATCTGTGGCTAGGATGCCTTTTATGTGACCTTGGTATATATATTTCGTTGATGATTGTTTGGAGCTACTGGTGTTATCTGTGACTATGTCAGAATTTAGGAAAGCCTAAGACGAGAATAGGCATATGTCACTTTTTTAAAGGAACTGTATGCTGGGATTTTTATCATGAAAAACTAATGTGATTTTTGAGTTCTACACGAAAAATTGAGTGGGGATGTCAAGTTTTATGATTTTTGGAGTCCCCGATGAATTTCTCAGCAAACAGGTAGAAAACAGATTTTTTGTGAAAAAGGGTAAAATGGAAATTTCACGTCTTGGGACTGAAAAACTGGGTTTGTTTTCAGAAAATATGGGTTTAAAACTATCAAAAACCTTAAGGACAAGTCTTGAGTCCATTGGGTTTTTGAGAACAAAAATTCCAAAGAAAACAGGACGTTTACGAGGGCGATGATTTTGGGAAAATGGGCAAAACTGGAATTTTGTGTAGTGGGGTTCAAAATCTGAGTTTTTAGACATGAAAAATGATCTTAGGGCTACCAAAAATCTTGGGTAAGGTCTTGGACCTCTCCGGTTTATGGTTGCTAATTTCTGACAGAAACCAGATGTCTATTGTACTAGTTGCTAGATCTATGTTTGTTATGTTCAAGGCATGGGATTATGTTCCTTATATGTGAAGTTAGTGATAGTATATAATTGATGGTATGAATTATGTGAATGTGTGTTATACGTGCCAGATGTGCTATATACTTCATGAATTGGTTGCCTAGACAATATGGATTTAGGATGAAAATAAGTTTAAGAACATGAAAGTATGTTTATTGTTGTTAAAATGAATGATGAGTGATGGAAGATATATTCTAAAGATTGATTTTGAGGAAACTGGTGGAACATGGAAAATTGCAGGAATTGGGGGCTGAAATTCGTCAGGTGGCACTGAGCGGCCTGACCGAAGTTCAGACTCTCCATTTCAGAACTTGTCATTTTTTGAACAAAAACACTTTTCTTAAACATAGTTTTCCATACTGCTTGCAATTATCCATGGATCTATTAATTGAACTAAGTATGCTAAATTGAACTGTTGACTGAATATGTGAACTGTTGACTGGATACATGAATTGTTGACTGGAAAAGGAATAGAACATGACGTCACTACGTCCCTAAAAGGAAATAAAGGAGGAATGAGGTTAAAGGATTCTTTTCCTAGCTGTGCCACTAGCCAGCAAGAAAGGCAAGCTGAACCCTGGGATTATCTCGTCCCTAGCATAAGAACGGGGTAGGATCCCCTCGCCATCCCTAGCATAAGGATGGACTCTCCTATCGTGAGCTACTTAGGTTAAGCGCTGTCTGGTCCTCACGATATTGAGACAAAAAGGAAGCTTATGGCGGTAGGCCACCGCCACGGGGGGTTGAGCTTGAGTATGTGCTCTAAGTGATATAAAATTGTACATAAGTGGATGTGCGAAAAAGCTTATAATTAAAATGGGCACGATTATAAGTGAACGCGCACAGAAGCTTATTAAGTGATTATGTGAACTATGTGATTATATGTGATTTAGGAAATAAGGTAGAGAACAGATGACTTAGTTAAGGAAGAATAGGTTCCCCAGTCACATAGTAGGTTAGATAAAGCTGCTCAGGCTTAGTATGAATCTTAATAACTGATATGAATTTAGTATAACTGTGACACCTAGAAAACCCTAAGCGGCCTCGAGCGTGAATGAAAAAAAAAAGTCCCCTAATCCCTAAGGTTTCCCACTGAGAGCGCTATGTTCTCACCCTACTCATCCATGACTCCAGGATTTGACGAAGAACAAGGAGAGGAGCAGTATGAGGAGGAGACAACCCAAGGCCAGACCGCAGAAAATTAGACCGCAGAAAATGCACTGTTATTACTTACTATATGGAATATAACCTATGTACTTGTTTATGAATGTATGAAGCATCAGTGTTTATATCTTGACATGCGTTGAATATATCCATATTCTATTGGCAAAGCATGCTATGTTCACCTCGTAATGTATGCTCTAACGCAACAAGGCTCCTAATTTACTTTATGTAACGTATGAAGGAAGTTTTAATTTGGTCCATATCTTGGGTAACAATATTTTCAAAGTATAAACGAGACTAAGTATTATCCCCACCAAAGCAGATAACAACTTAACTAGGGTGTTACACTACATAACACTTTGAGTCTAGAAAAATATTGTATATATATTTTTTAAAAAAAGAACAAAAAAAAAAAAGATAATGAATTAAAAGCCCAACTATGACAAATGTAGCAAACAATTAACTTTGTGACGTGAATTCATCCTATATAAGCAAGTGAGAAATTCATATTTTTCTGCCAATGGATAGAACTCTTGAGAGATTAGGGAGAGAGCAAGTGGCTTACTTACCATTGCCATGCTAGGATGAGCATATACACTCCCAGGAGGGTATATAGCTGGATATGGAACTGGAGTCCCATATGGTGGCATTAAAGGATGCTGGAAAAATCAAAATTGCACATGAGAAGACTATCTTCCATAGAGTACGATTGCATATATATCTCAAATGAATTACAACATTTACTTGGCTTCCCCACAAATAGGGATGGGGAGTCGGGGAAGCAATTGTTGAGGCAAAAAAGGGAGGTGGAGTGGCTCCCGGAGCATAATAAGCCTGGATAAGAAGCTGATGTGTCATTACCAAGATAATTTATCTGTGCAGAAAAGCTTCAAAAGAAGTGAAAGACGAAAACAAATCTCTTGTATGTTCCACCACCTGCATGGAGCTTGACCAATCAGGATATGAAGGTGCTGTGGGTATCTCCTGTTAATATAAACAGAAATGATAAGGAGACACAGGACAAAGGACAAGTAGGGGTAAAAAAGGTGAAGGGATATATTAGGGAAAAACCTGAGTTGTCGAAGATGATTTAGAAGGTTTAGTTGTGGTCTCTTCCCTGGTTCCCATACAGCTCAGTTTAGGAACACTGCCCTTTCAGTGCCACCAAATGAAAAAACTTATCATCAGATCAAGTGCTGAAATCTGTGTGAGTCATAACAGCTGACATATTAGAAAACACACTGAATACAGAAATATAAATTACACGTCATAAATACGACTCAGATTGAATAGTAGCAACTATCACATATAACGCAAAATTATATAGTAACCAATTTAAATTATCATTTTGACTGATTAATACTTCAAGAAATAAGTAAGCACTCATTTTACAATGGCAAAAATTCACATTATCAATGAGGATGATAAACCGACCATTCTCTTCATGAGATTTGAGTATCTGATCTCACGCTTCTTACGAACTAGTTCTCTCCTCTAGCATAAACCTAAACAACAACTTTTAATTGGAAAAATAGACGCTAGAGCGATTTATTTGAATAATTTGAGAAGATGATATTTAGATGGATTTAAAATTAACCACCAGCAAAATAGACGCTAGCATAAACCTAGACAACAACTTTTAATTGGAAAAATAGACGCTAGAGTGATTTATTTGAATAATTTGAGAAGATGATATTTAGATGGATTTAAAATTAACCACCAGCAAATTGGCTCATTGAACTAACAGAAAATAAAAACTTCCAACAGAATTATCTTTTTATTTTTTGGTCAAAAATGAGGAGTCGGGATTCACATCTGGGATCAAGCAATATTCAAAATAACTTGAGCTTGACTTGAACCACTTAAGTTATGGTTCTTGAGACAATTTTTTAACTACAAACTATTTATGCAAACCATAGTTCCAGAATTCATGAGACAATGTTATCCAGAATTCATGAGACAATGTTATATGATTTTGATTATAGTAAAAAAAATGACACTACCATATTCCCTGTAACTTTGAGCCCAGACTAAATAACCATTTTTAGCTAATTGACAAAAATGAACGCTAACCCATCAGAAATGCCTAACATGCAACACATAGGACAATTTCCATTCCAATTCACAAAAGAAAAAGCATGAAAGAGTCAAGTTAAAAAAAAGGGTGTATGGCGAGGTTGTTGTTTCGTGACTAAACATCACAAGCTCAAATCCTGAAAATAGACTCTCCGCTTGCGAGGGTAAGACTACGTGCATCAACCTTTCCCAAAGTTGGGCTGCCCTTGTTGTCTAAGTTACAAATGGCAATTTTACTCCCATATTTAGATCCCCACCGGGAATTAAACTATATGAAGCACAAAGCTGTAGAGAATTAAGGTAAACATTCTTCTCTTATGCATTTATCTATGGATGCTTACTTGCAGATATAGAGTTTAATTTCTATTCACAGATAGTGTAAAGATTTTGTACACTGTCATCTAATCAAATTCTTCCCTGTCCATTACTTTTGAAGTATTGGGAGAGAGTCAAATATTTTAATATGTGACAATATTTGATTAGATGACAGTGTAAAAAAGTTACACCATCGATGCATAGCAATTAAACTCAATTATAAGGGAAATTTTGTTGATATGTATTTAGAATGTTAATAATTTCTCACCTCTAAGACTGAATAAACTGTAGTTATGTATCAAGAGACAATAGTGTTTTACATCATTTTATGACGTTTGTTCTAAATATAATCTAGTGCAGCCGCAAATCCTTGCTTTGGCATTCTTAGCTAGCGCAAATGTTAGAACTAAAACGAGTATTTTATTATATATAATACTATCACTAACCCACCTTGATATGATGTAGGTATTTTTGGACCATTCTATCTTTCTTGTCAAAGCATAGGTGATTTGGAATCAGAAAAGATGAGATTTAATTCTAGCCTGTATGATTTTTCCAAACAAAAACTCCTCCTTTTGTTCCTTGCCTGTATGATTTTTTCAAACAAAAATCCCCCTTTTATTTTCTACATCTTATCAAACCAACCCAAGTCCCCCCCCCCTCCCCCGTTTTATCCATGAGGCGAGGGTATAATTGTTTTATTCCACACTATGATAATCCATTTTCGCAAGTAGATCAGAACACCAAACCAAAACCCACTTTCATCTCATGGATTTAAAACACCCAATCCATCAAAGGCTATGCCTGGGCCAAGTTGAAAACCAGAGCAAGCAAAAAACATTAGCAAGTTATTTACTCCCTCCTTCAAATACTTTTGCTTTTGTTACAGAATGCCACACCGCCACCCAAGAATACTTTCCGTAGCAAAAAATGATTACAAACGTAAATTCATTCAAATTCATTCAAATTCAGTCAAAAGAATAGAAACAAAAGCAAGCAAATTCACCAAGCAGAGGCAGACGCAGAAAGAGGACGAAATCGCATCATCATAATTCTACTGAATTTTGGAATTCTCATAGAGGTCAGATTGTGAACCAAACCCAAAATAACAACAAGCAAAACAGAGCCAAAGTGAGAAAACATTGTATATTCAAAAAAAATCAAACTTAGGAAAAGCCAAAATTAAAAAAGAAAAAAGAAAAAAGAGAATACTATTAAGCAAAGCACAGCGCTCCAACAAGGATCTTGCAGAAATTTATGAGCCAGAGAGAGAGAGAGGAGGGGGAGAGAGAGACTGACCTGTTAAGAAAGGGGATGCAGAAAAGGATGAGGTGGAAGTCCAACTGGGATGGGACAAGGTGGTATTCAAGTCTATATAATACACTCAGCTTTGGTTTGTTGTAATTGTACTCGCAGCAACCAAAACCCAAACGCTTCTTGTGTCGTGTTTGGGAGGGGTCTTCTTTACTAAGGTAGAAACGGTAAAAAGAAGTTATTCTAAATTTTTCAACAATCCTAGTCGTTGTTGTTGTTGTGCGCTGCTCTGCTTTGTTGGAGGCTACAAAGTAGAGAAGAAAAAGAAGCACGCGTGTCTGAGTGATGTGGGAGGTTGATGTGCCTTCTGGCGTGTACACTCTGCGACAGAGAGTACGAGCAGCCAGCAGTGTCGCACGTGAAACAAAACGGGATTGGGATTGGGAACGGCAAAGTCGGTAAGCATATATATGCAGTTGAAAGTTGAGACTTGGGGAATCGAAAATTGAAAGAAACCAAAACACAAAACAAAGGGAAGGAAGCAGGGGAGAGAGGGAGGGTGAGCTGGATTGGGTTTAGGGCTTGAGGGGCGACACGTGCGAAGGAGAGGGTTACAGCTGTGGCCTGTCCACGTCCCACTGGATTAGGTTTGAGATGCCCCAGGTTAGGGGATGACTCATCTGACAACTGTGTGGCTTAGCCGATAACGTTAAATCATTACTCGTCAATCCATCGATCCAAAGTTGGGGCGAGATTATTATATTCAAATTTAAGCTGAATGAACGGATTCAGTGAAATTGGTGAATTGATTCATTCATCCTAATATGCTTGAGAACAAAAATTTATAATTTTTGACTGACTTTTATGATTTTCTTCCCTTTTATGGGTCGGCTTTGCCAGCTATGTAAGCGACTTTTTATCACGCATTTTTGGCATTACAAGCCATGCAAAAGGTTTTCCAAAACTCCGTTAAAATTATTAATCATTCATCTCGGTCAGTTGTGCTCTTTAGGATCAATTTAAGAGACTATTCTTCAAAAGAGTTTCTAAGCTTTATTTGTATATCTAATTTTTTGGAGACTGAATTTGAGAAAACTTAAAAAATCTTTCATTAGTTTGAGAAATGTTTTGTTTATCTTTCATATTATTGATTAAATTATTTAAAGGAGAAAGGTTGTGAAAGTAACATTTGATGCATTCGAGTTTTTTTCTCTTTTGCTCTTACTATTCAAAGAAATTATCAAATTATCCTCGTTTTCAAACTATTTACCATAATACCACGGTTTGCGCTGACGTGGACTCGGCGCTACGCGTGGCATGCCACGCAGGATTCGCCAAACCTATAGGCGAATTGTACCTTGGATTCGCCAACACGTCCGACGAATTACACCTGGACTCGCCAACACATCATGCGAATCTAATGCAAGAAAAAAATGATAAATGAACTAAACTCGCCAACTGGGTTGACGAATCCAACATGAATTCGCCTGACGTGTTGGCGAATTCATGTCTACGTGGGCTATTTATTAACCCTTCCCCCCTTTCACTCCACTCCTCTCATTTTCTCGAAATTCACTTATCTCTCTAAAATTTTCTCTCTCTAAAAATCTAGAGCTCCTGCTCTATTGCTGTTGCAGCACTCCTGCGTCTTTGCTGTTGCGTCAGTAATGTAAGTTTTAAAACCCTTCAACCTTATTAGTTATTATTGTTAGTTATATTAATTATTGAAATTGAGCAGATAAATAACACTTACTTAAAACCCAACGGACGATAAACTGATCGATCCTCAACATAACTATGTCAGTCATAATCGTCGGCATGAAATGCCAGTGCAGGCGCAAGGCGAGCAAACCTATGTCACGCCCAATATTGGAGGATAGTGCAAGGGCCCCCAATGTCGTGTGCACAGAGTCGATGGCCTTGCACAGCTCTCTGTACATAAAGGATAGAGCCGCTGATCCCCAGCTGTATTTCCCCGCTTGCTCCATGTCAGCTAGCAGTGGGAGGTACATCGAGTGCACCCAAACCCCAGAATGGTCTGGAAACAACGTGCCTCCAATGACATGAAGCAAGTATGCTCGTGCATACTGCTGGACCAAGATAAGGTCGACATCGTCCTCAGGAACATGCGTAAGTAGCTCGGACAGCCATGATAAGCGAATGCGCGATGCATGGTGAAACATCCCGATTTTTCCTTAGAGAAATAATCGTGAACATAATTATTTAATTAATTTTCTAATCATGATTTGGGAAGTAAGATGGGAAATTATTACGTAGAATATCCCTAGGAAATAAGACGTGTCGCGACAGGAAGTTCGGCCGACAACTGAACGGCCGTTGTACGCCGATAGAATTTTCTGACGTATAAAAAGGTGTCTGTGAAAATACTCTTCCGGAGAAAAATTCACAAACATCTTTAAATATTAATACCCTTAGGTAGGGGAGAATTAGAGGATCGCGACGGTATAAACGGAATATTTTTCGGACGACCGTGTGCGACACACCGATACTGCGACCGATAAAACACAAGCGAACCAGAACCGGGAGAAAATGAAATTTCAGCAGCTATGGGTGAGGTCTGCACGGCTAGGAGAGGAGATTTTTGGACAAAATTAATCCCCAAAATCATGCTTCCAAACTTACATCACCATGTTTTCTTACACATCAAAGCTAAGTCACATCACTAGCCATACCTCCACCCATACCTCCCACTATTCATCACCTTTTTCTAAATCCTAAAATTTAGTTGATTTCCCTCACATTCAGCCACCCCAAAACCGAGTCCCCTCTCCCAAAATCCCAAGAAAAACTTTATCTTCTCACATCCTCCATAAACACACTTCAAGCCAAGCTCCAAGAACACCACTTTGTCTCCAAGCAATCAAGCACCCTTCCATCCTCCTACACCTTCCACAAACAAAAACCACAGCCCTCAAGTCTCCTCATCTTAGTTTCATTTTCGTACAGCCACCACCAAGAGGAACAACTCATCATCCTCCTCATAGTGAAAGGTTCTCATCTTGGAGGAAGGTGACCTAAAGCTTTGGAGAACATCAAGGCTTGTGGAGCTTCACTTCAAACTCCCCTCACCAACCTTCTTGAGAGGTGGGTAGTCCAATCACCCCTGTCTATGGGATGTGTATTTGTATGTTTATGTGTGTATTTTGAGTAGGAAAAATTAGAAATGCTATGAGCATAAATATTATGTTGCATGTTGGTTATATTCACGTTGTTTTATGATTCTTGGACGCTCAAGTTGTTGCTCAAGTATTGTTGGAATATATGGTGTTTGAACCTGAGATGAATGTGAGAAGATGAGAAAGCAAGCAAAGAAGTAAGGCGGAGGTTCCCGAGAGTGACTGAGAGGAGTCTGGAGTCGTTAAGTGAGAACCAGGAATGGTGCGGAAGGGTTCCGCGGAGGACCCTGAAGTACGCTGCGAGGGTTACTTGGAGAGTTGAGTAAGAACCAGGAATGGTGCGGAAGGGTTCTGCGGAGGATCCCTAAAGTGTTGAGGAGGTTACATGGAGCTGTTGAGTGGGCACCAGAAATGGTGTAGAGTGGGTTCTGCGGAGGATCCCTAGAGAGCTGAGAGGGTTACGTGAAGAGTGCGGAGTGGGCACAGGAGTGGTGCTGATGGGGTTCCGCGAAGGATCCTTGGAGAGCTGAGAGGGTTACGTGAAGAGTGCTGAGTGGGCACCAGGAGTGGTACTGAGTGGGTTCTGCGAAGGATCCCGAGAGTGACTGAGATGAGTCTGGAGTCGTTGAGCGGTGCCTGCACTGGTGCTGAGTGTTCCGCGGAAAATGACTGAGAGGAGTCTAGAAAGTTGTTGAGTGGGCACCTGGGACGGTGCTGAGTGGTCCCCTGGAGAGTAACTGCGTGGGTTCCGCGGAGTTTCCCTGGAATGGTTGACTGGTTCCCTAGAGAATTGCTGAGTGGGTTCCGCGGAGGTTCCCTAGTGGTTACCGAGTAGCTTCCTAGAGGGGTTTTCAAGGTCTATATATACTCCAACAAGCACCTAGCAGTAGAAGTGTATGTGATATGTTTACCTGTATTACTGTAAGCCACCTAAGGGTGCCAAGAACAAGAACACGAGTATTGAGTCTTGCATGCATCATGAGGATAGATCACTAGAGGCTATGCTATGACCAAGGCTAATGAATGAAGATGATAATGAACGTAAGAACCAGAATAGTACAAAAAGATAAAAGTGAATATGATGATAATGATGATGGTTACGAATGAATGAGGCCCTCGTGCCTACATGGCTTAGCCCAAAGGAAGGCGGCCAAAGCAAGCATATGATACCGGTTAATTAAAATGTTAAGTTCATGCATAGTGCACAAGAGCAGGCTCAAAGGGAACTCAGGCATTGTGTACGTCACCATGCTCGAAGGGAACGCATGGGGCAAGGTCACCGGGCATACATATATGTGTAGTAGTGTCAGAACGGTCAAGGATAGAAAGCACGAGAACTTAGTAAGAAAGATTAGTTCCCTGTCACCTAGTAACTAGATAAAGCCGCCCAGGAACTTAGGCAAGAAATAACTGGTAGGATGTCTAGATGCATGAACACTTAGAGATCTCCTGGACGGCCGGAGCATAATTGAGTAACCAGATCCCCCCTATGCCATAGATAACCACTGAGAACCACCGTTCTCACCCTACTCACTTATGGCTTCAGGCGAGTTAGATGACGACCCCACCGAAGAAGCGGCGGATCCTTCGCAGCAGATTTAGGACTGTAGATCCTGAGACAGGGGAGGAGGCGGAGCTGTGGACAATGCTCGTAGTGAACCGTCCCCCACCTCTCCGAGTTACACCACCGGTTGTCCCAGAGCTAGAGACTTCCGCTGACGGCGAGCCCGCTCCCTATGAGAAGGACGTAGAGGTCGATCCAGTCTCCGTTCGACTCCGACCGCCAGACGTACTTGTGTCCTCATCACCTGAAGAGGATTCTCTCATCGAGATCTTGGAGGAGGAGGACGAGCCCGAGGAGCCGGAGCAGGAGGACAAGGAGGAGGACCCCACCGACGATGAGCCGGGGATCTGACCAGCCCTGTCCCTAGACCCTGTCATCAGACGACATTTTTTGCCAGCAGCACTAGCTTGATGTATATTTTGATATATGTTATTTTGTAGTACGGGCTTAGGATATGTACAGCCCTTTTTGATGTATTAGTACAGTATTTATGATATGTATCTATGACTATTTGACATGTATGAAATTAATTGCTTGACCCACTTGGTACTGTTTACCTTACTGCTTATGTACGTACGTGTATGACAGCCGACGTTCACATTTATCTGTTATACGACTATATGGGACTTATGATAGTCCATGCGCATAGCTCTAGTTTGATGCATAACAACAACATATGTTTTAAAGAAAAAAAATGGGTCCTTACTTTCAGTTAACTTAACTATTTTCCTAAGTAAAGTAGGGACTATTAGTATTCCCACACAGCAAATAACAACCTAGCAGACGCAGTTTATGACTTAAGCATAAGCTGCTAACCTAGGGTGTTACACATGGTACCCAACACCCAGTGATGGGCGCGCACCCAGGAGCTCCTCGCAACGATTCGCCAACTCTGGATCGTGCGTCCGGCCGGTGATAGCATGTCCCTCAACAGGGAGACCAGAAATAATGCTGACGTCCTCCAACGTCAGTGTGTACTCCCCAACGGGCATGTGGAACGTGTGAGTCTCGGGATGCCACCTCTCCACTAATGCGATGATCAATGCGTGGTCGACAGGGCAATAACCCATGTGAACTACCCCGATAAACCCAGCCTGGTGTAGATATGGAATGATGCACTCTGGGGGTCTGTGTGTTTCTCCTCGTGCCTAGCCACATGCACTATCCTAACTCGTAAGACCCTATCACGAGCCCCGCTCTAAATATGTTGGGACACGTGAAATGGTTGGAGCTCAAGAACAGATGCATCCTCTAGACCTGGTGTGATGTGATCCGTCATCCTGTATGCTGTAAATTGCCACAAATACAAAATATATTAATTAATAATCACTAGCAAGTAACATAACTAGCACAGATCAAGTTTGTTGGGTTTAGGTGTTACGGTCTACGATATACTATGGATTAGGGTTTAGGATTATGGTGTTGGGTTAGGCATGATGGTTTAGGATGTTCTAGGTTTAGGAGTTAGGGCTTACGGTTAGGGTTTTGGGTATTGGGTTTAGGTTTCGGTGTGATGGATTTTGGGTTTTGGATCTTGGGGGATGATTTTGGGGTTGGGTTAGGGTTTTGAGCTAGGGTTTACGGGATACAGTTTATGGCTTAGGGTTTAGGTTATGGGGTTTAGGTTAGTGGTTTTAGGGTTTAGAGTTTCTAGCTAGAGTTTAGGGTTTACTTTAGGGCTAGGGTTAAGGATTAGTTTAGGGATAGGGTTTACGATTTAGGGTTTATAACATATAGGGTTCACATCCACAAAAATATTTTGCAATTCCCAATAAATTCATATATCGTACAACAACAACAACAACAACATTTGCACGCAACAACAATAATCTATACAACAGGATTTTTTTCTCTTTTTTCTCTGCTGGGGATCAGTAACTTAAAAGTTATATTACACAATGCATCAACGTATCATAAATTGTACCCTAAACCCTAAAACATACAACATACAAACAGATCTATGCAATAATTAACTAACAATTTTTGTGCAAACTCAATTTCAATAATTAATATAACTAACAATAATAACTAATAAGGTTGAAGGGTTTTAAAACTTACATCACTGACGCAACAGTAAAGACGCAGGAGTGCCGCAATAGCAACAGAGCAGGAGCTCTGGATTTTTAGAGTGAGAAAATCCTAGAGAGATAAGTGAATTTTGAGAAAATGAGGTGAGTGGAGTGAAATAGGGGCAGAAGGGTTAATAAATAGCCCACATTGTGTTGGATTCGCCAACCAGGTTGGCAAATTTAGTTCATTTATCATTTTATCCTTGCACTGGATTCGCCTGGCGTGTTGGCGAATCCAGGGTACAATTCGCCTACGAGTTTGGCGAATCCTGCGTGGCATGTCACGCGTGGTGCAGAGTCCACGTCAGCGCAAACCATGGTAGTATGGTAAATAGTTTGACAACGAGGGTAATTTGGTAATTTCTTTCAACAGTAAGAACAAAAGAGAAAAAAATCTGATGCAATCTATATATTTGGATGTTTTTCGCCCTTGAATCATTTGTTTTACTATTAAACTATATACATGAATAAGGAATTAACAAAAAATTGTGTTATGTCCTCTTAGTTTTTGATGTTTTTCTCCCTTGAATCACTTGTTTTGCTATTAAACCATATACATGAATAAGGAATTAACAAAAAATTGTGTTATGTCCTCTTAGTTTTTGGATTTGTGAATTGTGAATATATTGTGTCATTTTATGGGAAATAATTGTTTTAGGATCTTATGCGTTTAACCGCTCGTTCTTTAAGTGTTTTTTTTTTTGTGTAGGAACACACCTTAGCACTGGGGGACTTAGCAAGAATTCAATGAAGAATGAATGATCATTACCCCCAAAATCTATTTCAAGTTACATAGCTCACAATTATAACATGATAGAGTTTGGGAATCAAGTTAAGCCTGTCTTGTGTGAACTACAACTATTACGTTGTCTCTGTATTTCAAGCCTAAAACAATTTGTAGACTTTAGAAGCTTACACATCCTATATGATTAGAGAGATAAAAGAAAGCTCTACAAATTTGATGAAGACCTCCAAGGCTAATTTAAAACCCCTGGAAGTCAGAGCAACAATGTTGGAATTACAACTTGAAGATGTCACAAATATTGGGGTGTCATTTCTTCATCTGAAGTCCAAATGAGGCAAACTTTGACACTATTTCATGTAAAATTGAAAGATCTACAACATTGTGTAACTTCAGATAGCAACCTAAGAGGGGGTGAATTAGGTTTCACTCAATTTTTATCGATTTTGGTTCTTTTGTGAAAGAGAATGTGTAAGAATCCTAATTCTTAGATGATGACCAATAACCAGCAATAATCAAAATGATTAAGATTGATAATGCAGCGAAATGATAAATTGTTGAATATAAAGAGTGTAGGGATAGAGAAAATCACACCAGAGATTTATCCTGGTTCACCTTCAACCACCGAAGGCTACGTCCAGTCCCCTGTTCTGATTTAGGGATTTTTCCACTATGTAAATTTTGTTGTGTACAAACTCACAACCGAGGCACTTACACAGACAACTTCAAGAGAACACAACTTTTCCCCTGGTTACACAATGCCCTCACTGAACACTATGGTGATAATCAGAAAATACACCAAACACTACGGTGTTTACAACAATTGAAATGATTGAAGAAGAGATTTGATAATGGCTTTGCACAATCCTAAAACTCAGGGATGGATAATCCTGAATAGAGAGCACTTTAGATATAACAGTTAAGGATCAAGGCTTTCTGAGTGTTTGGATTGAAAAGAACTTTGAAAATTTGATCAGAACTTGTAACTGATGATAAAATGTGTGAGTTCTGGGAATGTGTAGTGTTATGCACGAGTTCCATCCTTATATAGGCAGAAGTGTCTGTTCATGAACTATTGCATGGACTTACAGATGCCAAACAACACACTGTTTCATGAAAAACCAAATCAGTTCGTGCATGTAATCGATTAACCAAGTGTGGTAATCGATTACACACTTAAACTTTGCCCATTTTCAAATTTTCTGAGGAGGTAATCGATTAACACGAACGGGTAATCGATTACACCAATGAAAAATTTCATATTTTCGAATTTCTTATGATGGTAATCGATTACACTAAGTGAGTAATCGATTACTCATGCAGAATTTGTTTTAAAAGTGTTGCAAACCCTACAAAAATGTTGCTAAATGATTTTAGGGTTTTAGAAAAAGTGTTAGACTTGTTATAATGAAAACCTTATGAGCCAATAACCATTATATCAATAACAAGTGTAACAACCCAAGTTTTTCCTTCGCTAAAATTCCGCTTAATAAATAATTAAGAACATGTTAATAAGGAAAAGATGAGATAGAAATGNGTAAAAACACTTGAACCTTCAGTATGTTGAATGGTTGAGCTTTGCAGTTCTTCAATCGTGTCTTTGCCTTTTTCTGCTTTTTGTTGATGTTTGTTATTGTCATCAAAGCCAAGCCATCAAGGTCAAAGAGATAGTCTTCTTCTCATTCTCCCCCTTTTTGATGATGATAAAATCATCTTTGAAAGTTGAACATCTTGATTGTAGAGCTCCTCCTGTGTTTTGGACTATCTGGCCTGCCTTGGTTTCTTTGGATTTCTCCCCCTATTTCAAACAGAACCAAGCAATACCAAACAATGCCTTTCTCCCCCTTTTTGACATCATCAAAAAGAAGAAAAAGGACTGCAAATAGAATATCCAAAACAGACAATATATATATATATATGGGGAACAACAGTCAAAACAAACAAACATAGAAAACATAACATTCATTAAAACCACAGGTCATTGAGAAAATAGTCACAACATAAGCTAAATTTTAATGAAAACAAAATCACAAAAGCCACAATAGTTATAACTAAGCTATTACATAATAAAAACCAAAGGAAATGTCAAACAACAAAAATATAAAAATATGCAATAAGGAAAATTAGACATTTGCATCACTGGAGAAATCGAGATCGTCAAGGTTAACGGTAGGAGGTGCCAACTCTTCCATTCTCTTGTACAGACGCTCGATGTTTCTTTTGATGTAAGTCTGCAACAAATCGATACGACCGTCAAGATTATCAAAGCAAGCGGTATTTGCTTCCTGCATTTGATCAAGTCGATCAAGAATCATCTGAAACGATCGGTCAGAGCTGGAAGAGGACTGGGGAACATCTGGATCAGCAGACAGGCCCGATGTGGCGGAAGATGGAATGGGAGGAGTGGGATCTCGAGTATCTGCCTTATGCTTGAAGACGCCATCCACATCCTGATATATACCAATTTTGCCAAAATATCAATATCAATCTTCTGAGTCTTCACATCTACTGTCTGAACAAATTCCCCGGAGACAGGCACACCAAAGTTTTGAAATATCTGGGATATAGCAGTGCATATGGCAAAGCCCCAGCACGACTACATTGCTGTAGCATGTGCTGTTGCACCAGACATGCCCACTTAATTTTTTTTTTGGTCTTTAGCCCATACAGGATTTGCAATTTCAGATCACTTATTTATGCATGGTTTAAAATTTGAGGTAAAAGCACATAGCTCAGGAAATAATGAAGTAATCTATCGCAAACCTTTAGGGGAGAAACTGGCAGAATATCTCGAGTATGAGAAGATTCCAATCTCTGACATTTCTCCTGAAGTTGAGCCTTAGAAAATCGACATAAGCTTTGGTAGAATGTCTTTCTGTTGAAGCCAGACCAAGGACATAGAATCTCTGTACTAAGCTTTCGCCCCTCCTAGGGAATTCCCAGATAATTCCCTACGTCCTCCAAAGTCATGATAATGTCAACACCTTTGAATTGGGACACCAACTTGCCATTAATATATTGCAGATTACAGTAGAAAACCTTGACCAGTTCAGGATAGTAGGGACCATGGAGGGAGACAAAATCTTCTACACCTTGAAACTCAAACAGAGAAGGAAAGTCTAAGCCAGTAGAAGAGAAAGTATTGAGAATACCATATTTTGGGGCAAGGATTAGCCTCTCTAGAAAATGAGAAAGGAATCGCTTCCTCTACTCCTCAGTCCGAAGAAGCCTAGAGATATCAAGGGGATTCAGACCAAACCCAACATTTTTGGTGCGAGCCCTCTTTGATCCAAATGCAGCCATGGAGAAACAGAAGGAAGAGAGGTTTGGTTTTGGAGAGTAGAGAAGAGAAGAATGAGTTTTGAGGGTGATGGATGTAACACCCTAGCTAGCTGCTTACGTGTACATCGCAAACAATGCTCACTAGGTTGTTATCTGCTTTGGTTGGGGTTACTTTTGGGCCCCTACTTTAGCTTTGAAAATATTTCTTACTTAGAAAATATGGACCATTTCGAAACTTTCCGTTATATGTATACGACATAAAATATGAGCCGTGCGTCAGATAGAATTTATAGAGCAAACGTTAAAACTTTCTACTTCACTGATAATTATCCTAACATATCAACATCAAACAATAAGCATACCAGTGGCCCATAGCATATATCACAAGCATTTACATAGGTATTATGGTATTTGTTACATACAAGTACTTCCTCACAGTAGTGTAAAATATGAACTATACTAACTAAGGGTTGATCATAACATCTTTGATCAAGTCCCTGCTATCTTATTTCTCAATTCATCTTCTTCGAGTCTGCTTCTTTGCGTACCACGCGGACGTCCTTGTCGTGCTTACCTAGAATCATAAAAAAGTGGGTGTGAGAACTCAGCGTTCTCAGTGGGAAACCTCTGTTGTCATTGCTCATTGTACTCTCAATTATGATTCCTCCGCTCAGGGGTCTCTAAGTGTCACAGTTATATTACATCCCTACTATTTATTAATATTCATCTTAAGCCTGAGCAGCTACCTATGATTACTAGGTGACTGAGGGAATCTATCATTTCTTATCTAGGTCATCTGTTCTCTATTCAAATTCTTGAATCACCTATACAGCTAGAGCACATATCATCATATTCATCTAACATATACCGTTAAATCACATATCATCATCTTCATGTACTACCTATCATCATATACGTGTATCATGTAGACATATCATATTCATGTAACATATACAGTTAAATCACATATCATCATCTTATAGCCATCATCTTATAATCATTACCTTGAATTCATTATCCAGATGCAATAACGATATTAGGAATAGCTTACGTTGTCCACACTTGGGGACTGACTCGTTGTGTCCACGCTTGGGGACATATCCACACTTGGGGATAGACTTCGTCCACACTTGGGGACTGACTCATGTTGTCCACACTTGGGGACCTCCTATCCACGCTTGGGGATAGACTGACTTTCATCGTTCACACTTGGGAACGGTTATCCACACTTGGGGACCTCCTATCCACACTTGGGGATAGTCTTACTTGCATCGTTCACACTTGGGAACATACTGACCTTCGTCCACACTTGGGGACGTACTGACCTCGACGGTAGAATTTAAGTTTTGTTCTTCTTGCTAAACATAAACATAATTCAATATCTCATAGCATCAATACACGTCTGATAAACACAGCTCAATGATCTCAAAGCATTCATATACATGATAAATATAACTCAATATCTCATGTCATCATTTCATAGTTCATCACACCATATTCCTCAAAAGATCATCATCATATACTTCAACATATAGCACCTCATTATCATAAGCATCTAACATACTTCCTATTACACAATCATCATCATATAGCATTAGTACATAATTCTCTATCATCATAAACATTTACCATATAATTTATAGCATCATTCATATAATATCACTAACTTCACATAACTCATGGATACCAATCATGCACTGTTACTAACTTTACCAATCTCATAACGTCAAATCCATCATATATAAGAAACATAATCTCATACTAAACATTTCTTGAACATAATAAACATAAATCTAGCAACTAGCAAAACAGACGTCTGGTTTCTGTCAGAAAATAGCAATCATAAACCGGAGAGGTCCAAGACCTTACCCCAAGGTTCTTGATAGTCCTAAGATCATTTTTCATACTTAAAAATTCAGATTTCAATCCCAACTTCACGAAATTGCTATTTTGCCCTTTTTCCCAAAACTGCTGTTTCGCCCCCGTAAACGCCCTGTTTTCTTTGGAATTTTAGTTCTCAAAAACCCAATGGACTCAAGACTTGCCCTTAAGGTTTTTGATAGTTCTAAACCCATATTTTCTGAAAACAAACCCAGTTTTTCAGTCCCAAGATGTGAAATTCCCGTTTTGCCCTTTTTCATAAAAATCCTGTTTTCTGCCTGTTTGCTGAGAAATTCATCGGGGACTCCAAAAATCATAAAACTTGACATCCCCACTCAAAATTTCGTGTAGAATCCAAAAATAACATTAGTTTTTCATGATAAAAATCTCAGCATACAGTTCCCATCAAAAACGTGCCATATGCCTATTTCAGTCTTAAGCTTTCCTAAATACTGACAGAATCACAGACAGCAGCAACAGATCCAGACAATCATCAACAACATATATATATCAAAGTTCTATAAAAGGCATCCTAACCACATGTATTTCTAACATAAAACATAGCTCAACACATCCTAAATCACATAGACAGTGATTATGTCGGTTTACCCACGTTTATGCACTTGCTGCAGCCAGTTTGTGCAGAATCCCACCTTGCTTGATTATACCCAAGATCTTAACCTTAGAATAGATGTATAAGAGAGTCCTTCAAGATGCTAGAAGAATTTGTGAGGTTAGGGTTTAGGAAGCTTAAGTTAGGTCTTGTGAGGAAAAGTCTCCGGGTTAGGGTTTTTGGACAGTAAAACGACTGAATGTGAAATTGGACAGAGTTTGGCCAAGGTTTCCAATTTTTCTCCTCAAAATTCTGATCTTGGGAGGTATTTATAGGCCTTGGGACGAATTTTGCCTTCCCAAAATGCCCTTGGGCATAATTTACCAAAATACCCTTGCTTATGTCATGCATGACCTAAGCACCACCATGAGTCATCTTTGACTCTTTGACTAGGCCATTTGGCCCCCTCCATAACCGTGCAAGGCTTTGTGTCTTGGCCACTTTTTGTGGCCAAGAATTAACGGGCTCCGGCAGATCAATTTTGATCAGGTTTTTGGCGTTTCCGGTCCCGGTACTTCGCGTACGGCTGTTCTAAAAATATTCTGATCACGTCCTTGTGATCTCCTAATTTTTTCTAAGTAATATTCTAGGGTCATTTAGGTGTTTATGAATGCTCACCTGTAGCCGTACTTTTTACGAATACTTTAGATGTGCGGCTGTATTCAGATGGCAGAAAGGGTTTGTTCTAGTGTCTGCAGAATTGTGAGAAAATGTGCAGAAATATTTCTACAGACAATTTTCATCCTAAGAGTTTATGATTCTAAAGGCTCAACTGAAATTAGAAATATCCTGGACAATTATCTAGCGAAATTCTGCTAAGGAGAAAGCGGGATGTTACAATGGATGCAAGAACAATGTAGGAGATGGAGCAAACAAACAACCACTAGCAATAATCACAAGGAGTTTGGGAGAGATTGAAGAACAAGGGAGAAGATGGCTTTGGGGAGGAGAGGAAAGTGAGATAATCGGTTACAAAATGGCCAGAAAATGAGCCAAGATGATAGAAAAGAAGGATGTAATCGATTACATAACTTCCTTAATTGATTACCATGGCAAATTTTGAACTAGTAATCGATTACGTGCATGAGTAATTGATTACATGAGTAAAAAGTTAAAGGGGTAATCGATTACTACGGATTGGTAATCGATTACCAAGCATTGTAATCGATTACTGCTTTGGGTAGTCGATTACCTTGGGCAGTTTTAAAATCGTGTAACCATTTTTCTTGCTTGTAATCGATTACTCTCCATGTGTAATCGATTACATGCGTAAAAATTCAAAGAAAATTTAACATTTAAAGTTTTAAAACATAAGAACATCATATGTAATGCAAACACTTCAGAGAAACACACATATGTCAGGGAATTCAATCAATCAAAGACAGATAATTAAACATAGAACGATTAGCATATATTAGTCTCATCTAAGATACCTAATTCCCGTCGAATTTTATAAAATGGTTCTTTAGCCAAGGGTTTAGTTAAAATGTCGGCAAGCTGATCATGTGTGGCTACAAAATCTAATTCTACTTCTTTTTTCGAAACATGATATCTGAGAAAGTGATGTCTAATGTCTATATGTTTCGTTCGAGAATGTATCACAAGATTCTTGGTTAAATTGATAGCACTCGTGTTGTCACACTTAATGGGAATACAACCAAGGTCTAGACCGAAGTCTTTTAACTGTTGCTTGAGCCACAAGACTTGTGCACAATAGCTTCCGGCAGCAATATATTCTGCCTCAGCGGTGCTTAAAGCAACACAAGCTTGTTTCTTGCAAGACCAAGAAACTAGAGCATTCCCTAAGATGTGACATGTACCACTGGTACTTTTGCATTCGATTTTACAACCGGAAAAGTCAGAATCAGAATAACCAATCAATCTGCAAATGCTTCCTTTAGGGAACCACAATCCAACATTGACAGTTCCTTTTAAATATTTTAAAATTCGTTTAACAGCACTTAAATGATGTTCTTTTGGTGATGATTGAAAGTGAGCACATAAGCAAGCACTGAACATAATATCAGGTCGACTAGCAGTTAGATATAACAAAGATCCGATCATACCTCGATATTGTGTCACATCAATGGGCTTACCGGAGTCATCCTGATCCAGATAGATGCTTGATCCCATTGGTGTTGCTATTGTCTTACAATCATCCATCTTATATTTCTGCAATAGTTCTTTGCAGAACTTGGATTAGTTTATGAATGTTCCATTCTTAGTTTGCTTGATTTGTAGACCAAGAAAGAAATTCAATTTTCCCATCATGGACATCTCAAATTCTCCTTGCATGAGATCAAAAAATTTCTTGCACAGAAGCTCATTAGTAGAACCAAATATAATAGCATCCACATGAATTTGAACTAGAAGGGTATGACCTTTAGTTCTTTTAATGAAAAGTGTGGTGTCAACTTTACCTTTTTCAAAACCCTTGTCACAAAGAAATTTGCTCAATCGATCGTACCAAGCTCTAGGAGCCTATTTGAGGCCATAAAGTGCCTTCTTAAGTTTATATACATGAGAGGGGTTCTTCGAACCCAGGGGTTTGTCGAACATAGACCTCTTCTTGTATATAACCGTTTAAGAATGCACTTTTGACATCCATTTGATATAGTTGAAAGTTGAAAGAACATGCATATGCCAGAAGTAAACATATATCTTCTAACCTGGCCACTGATGCATAAGTTTCATCGTAGTCAATACATTCCTCTTGATTGTATCCTTGAGCCACCAGTCTTGCTTTGTTACGAACAATGATGCCATTTTTATCAAGCTTGTTTCTGAACACCCATTTTGTACCAATGATTTGTTTATCTTTGGGTGCAGGTACAAGTTCCCATACTTCATTTCGGGTGAACTGATTAAGTTCTTCTTGCATGGCTAGAACCCAGTGTTTGTCTTTAAGTGCATCAAGTACTTTGGATGGCTCGATTTGTGACACAAACGCCATATGTAAGCAAGCATCATTGAGGTTTAATCTTGTGGTGACTCCTCTTGATATATCACCACTAATATTGTCAATTGGATGATCTCTGTGCATTCTCCATTCCTTGGGTAGATTGTCCTGAACTTGTTCTTCAAGATGTATCTGATCATTGACATCTTTGTCTTCTCCTTGGATCTGTTCATCATTTCTTGGTAGAGACTCTTCACTTTCATTATCATCAAGAGAAATAATTTTTTCCTCCTTGGAGGGTTTAGTTTCATCAAACGATACATGAATTGATTCTTCAATAGTATGAGTTATTTTATTGAAGATACGATAAGCTTTGCTAGAAAGTGAATATCCAAGAAATATACCTTCATCTGCTTTTGCATCGAACTTACCAAGGTTGTCATCTGCTTTTGCATTGAACTTACCAAGGTTGTCTTTACCGTTGTTCAGAACAGAACATTTTGCACCAAAGATGTGAAAATGTGCAATATTTGGTTTTCTACCCTTGAACAACTCATATGGAGTTTTCTTTAGAAAAGTCTAATGAGAACTCTATTAGAGACATAGCAAGCTATGTTTACCGCATCTGCCCAAAAGTACTTAGGCAAATTGGTTTCATTAAGCATGGTTCTTGTTAGTTCTTCAAGAGATCTATTTTTCCTTTCTATAACTCTATTTTGTTGTGGGTTTGTAGGAGCGGAGAAATTATGAGAAATGCCACTTTCAATACAAAACTCCTCAAAGTATGCATTTTCAAATTCGCCACCATGATCACTTCTAATAGATGCAATTTTCAAAGACTTTTCATTTTCAACAATTTTAGCAAATCTTTTAAATGCATCAAAAGCATGATTTTTGTGTGATAAAAACAAAGTCCATGTAAACCTAGAGTAGTCATCAACAATTACAAGACCATAATAGTTTCCTCCAAAACATTTTGTCCTTGATGGTCCAAACAAGTCCATGTGGAGTAACTGGAGAGGTCTAGTTGTTGAGACAACATTCTTAGGTTTAAAGGAAACTTTGGTTTGTTTTCCTTTTTAACATGCATCACATAATCTATCTTTAATAAACTTAATTTTTGGTAAACCAATGACTAGATCATGCTTAATAAGTTTGTTTAGGTGATCCATGTGAATGTGTGCTAAGCGTTTGTGCCATAACCAACATTCATCATTGTTTTTGACCATAAGACATGTGTTTTTGGATTATATTTCTTCTAATGATATCATGAAAACCTTGTTAATTTTATATCCTGAAAATTTCACTTCTTGGCTTTTCTTATCTTTTACTACACAGATATCATCTTCAAATCCAACTACAAGGCCTTTGTCACATAATTGACTAATGCGAAGCAAATTATGACCTAGACCTTCGACATATAACACATTGTCAATGGTAGTTTGAGGAGGCGTACCTATTCTTCCAATGCCAATGATTTTGCTTCGCTTGTTGTTACCGTATGTTACATACCCTTTGTTTCTTGGGATCAAGAATGAGAACTTTGACTTGTCACCAGTCATATGTGACGAGCAGCCACTATCAAGGTACCATAGGTCACTTGCTGTCCTCATACATATCTGCAAAACAAGTTAAAAATGAGTATAAGGTACCCAATGTGCTTTGGGTCCTTGCTTGTTAGATCCTTTCACGATCCACTTATTTTGACCATAAGGAACACCATAATTCTTGATATAGCATGTATTAGTGGTGTGACCTTCTAAACAACAATAACTACATAAGTGCATTCTTCTAGGAACATAATTGTTTCTTGAAACAAACTTGTTTGAACTAGAAACATAGTAATTATGTGGCTTTGATGTAGGAACATGATAGTTGCTATTCTTTGTGCTATGATTTTTGCTATCAATATGAAAATTAGGTTTAGATTGAGTTATAATTTTATTTGCATGCATGCTTGGTTGTGGATTACTAGCTTTTACAAAAATTGTTTTCTTAACCACATTTGATTCTTTTGTGGAGTATATCCTAATCCACTTGTATCTTTTGTATCTCTTTGCATGCTCAAAATGTCTTCTAATCCGTGTTCACCTTTTTCAAATTTGCATACAATTTGTTGTAAACTGTCTACTTTAGTTTCTAAAGAGATGCACTTTTTACAAGCATCTTGGTTATCTAGCATAGATTTGACCAAATTTAAATCTTCCTTTTTAGCATATATGTTGGAAAAATTCAAACATATTTCTTGTATGCATTCAAAGGCAATTTGCAAATCTTCATAGGAGAGTTTTTCAGTACTTACCTCTTCATTTTCATTGTTAGATTCATGAGTTTCCATCAAAGCAATATGTGCTTCTTCACCTTCAGATTCTGATGAGGAACTGATGTCGTTATCTTCCCATGCCACGTATGCTTTCTTGCCCTTCTTCTGTTTGTTGTCCGTTTTGTCTTTGAATCCGTTCTTCTTTCGTTGAACATTTGGACAATCGGACTTCATGTGTCCAAGCTTTCCACATTAAAAGCTTGTGAAGATTTGTGAAGAAGATGAATCGTTCTTCTTAGTGAATTTCTTATTTTTGCCGAACTACACGCCCTTTTTCTTGAAAAATTTTCCAAGATTATTTACTAAGAGATTCATGTTTTCACTGTCATTTTCTTCTGAATCATCTTTATCAGAATCAATTTTTGCTTGTAAAGAAGTTGAACTGTGTTTCTTCTCATGTTGTTCGTGTTGATCCAGGCGAGTCAACTTCAACTCATGCTCTTGCAATTTTCCATAAAAGTGTTGCTAATGTCATCTTGGATAGGCTTTTCTTTTCTGAGATCGTCGTCACCTTTGGTTGCCATATCCTTGTTAATGATCCCAGCACTTTCAAGTTTAATTCTGCACTAGAATATACTTTGCCAAGAGCAGACAAATGGTTAATAAGATGAGTATATCGTTTTTGCATGTCTAGGATCTTTTCTCCTGGAAGCATCCTAAACATCTCATATTCTTGCGAAAGAGTGTTTAATTTGGTTTTTTAACTTCATTTGTACCCTCATGAGTGGCTTCTAGAGTATCCCAAATTTCTTTGGCTGACTTGCATGAAGAGACTCTAGAGAATTCATCCATAACTAGGGCAGAGGTTAGGTAATTCACGGCTTTTAAATCATACTGCACTTTTTTTTTCTCTTCATCATTCCATGTGCTATGGGTTTTGGTTCGCTACCATTTTCATTTGTAAACATAGGCACAAAAGGACCTTCTTCAATGGTTTTCCAGACTTCTAGATCTTGTGCTTTTATGAAGATCATCATTTTGATTTTCCAGAAATCATAGTGATCACCATTAAAGCACGGAGGCCTATTTACATTCAATCATTCACTCAACATTGGTCTTGAGGATGCCATCTAAGGATCTTAGGAGTAATTTTCCTAAACTTGTGCTCTGATGCCAAATGTAACTTCAGATAGCAACCTAAGAAGGGGGTGAATTAGGTTTCACTCAATTTTTATCGATTTTGGTTCTTTTGTGAAAGAGAATGAGTAAGAACCCTAATTCTTACATGATGACCAATAACCAACAATAATCAGAATGATTAAGATTGATAATGCAACGGAATGATAAATTGTTGAATATAAAGAGTGTAGGGATAGAGAAAATCACACTAGAGATTTATCCTGGTTCACCTTCCACAAGTTTCCTCGAAATCAATCTTCAAAATATTTCTTCCATCACTCATCATTCATTTTTAACAACAATAAACATACTTTCATGTTCCTAAACTCATTTCCATCCTAAATCCATACTTTCCTAACAACCAATTCATGAAGTACATAGCACATCTGGCACGTATAACACATATTCACATCATTCATACTATCAATTATATACTATCACTAGCTTCACATATAAGGAACATAATCTCATGCCTTGAACATAACAAACGTAGACCTAGCAACTAGTACAACAGACGTCTGATTTCTATCAGAAATTAGCGACCATAAATCGGAGAGGTCCAAAACCTTACCCCAAGGTTTTTTGTAGCCCTAAAATCATTTTTCATGTCTAAAAACTCAGATTTTGAACCCCACTGCACGAAATTCCAGTTTTGCCCCTTTTTTCAAATTACCATTTCGCCCTCGTTAAAGCCATGTTTTCTTTGAAATTTTTGTTCTCAAAAATCCAATAGACTCAAGACTTGTCCTTAAGGTTTTTGATAGTTCTAAACCCATATTTTCTAAAAACAAACCCAGTTTTTCTGTCCCAAGATGTAAAATTCCCATTTTGCCCTTTTTCACAAAAACTCCGTTTTCTACCTATTTGCTGAGAAATTCATCGGGGACTCCAAAAATCATAAATCTTGACATCCCCACTCAATTTTTCGTATAGAATCCAAAAATAACATTAGTTTTTCATGATAAAAATCTTATCATACAGTTCCCTTCAAAATCATGTCATATGCCTATTTTTGTCTTAGGTGTTCCTAAATTCTGACAAAATCACAGACAGCACCAACAGGTCCAGACAAGCATCAACAACATATATATATATATATATATATATATATATATATCAAAGTCATATAAAGGCATCCTAACCGCATATATANTACCTATTTGCTGAGAAATNCCCTTTTTCACAAAAACTCCGTTTTCTACCTATTTGCTGAGAAATTCATCGGGGACTCCAAAAATCACAAAGCTTGACATCCCCATTCAATTTTTTGTGTAGAATCCAAAAATAACATTAGTTTTTCATGATAAAAATCTCATCATACAGTTCCCTTCAAAATCATGTCATATGCCTATTTTTGTCTTAGGTGTTCCTAAATTCTGACAAAATCACAGACAGCACCAACAGGTCCAGACAAGCATCAACAACATATATATATATATATATATATATATATATATATCAAAGTCATATAAAGGCATCCTAACCGCATATATATCTAATCATGAAATCACATACACAGTGGATAAATCGGTTACCCACGTTTTACGGTTCCGGTGGTTCTTGTAGACTGCTAGCTTGCATTGATGCCTTCCAAGTTTTCTTGGGCTGAACTTTTCCAAGCTTTCTCTAGGGATTTTGAAGGCTTTTTGTAGGTTTAGGTTAGGAAATTTCTGAAGAATTTGAACTGGGTTGGATATAGGAAGTATCTGGTCTCTGATTTGGACAGAATAATAGTCGATTGTATAATCAGACATAGTTTTGGCAAGGTTTTCTGATTTCTCTACATAATTTCAGATTTGGGGGGTATTTATAGGCCTCTTGACCGAAAATATCTTTCCAATTTTTCCCTTGGGGCAAAATTCCCAAAATGCCCTTATTTTGTCCTTATGCTAAATGTCATTTTCATGACTCACCATGTGACTCACCTTTTTAATGTTGACTTGAGCCATTTGGCTTCTTCATAGCCGTGTATTTTGTTGTTTCTTGGCCGGTTTTGTGGTAAAAAATTAACGGACTCCGGCAGATCAATTTTGATCAGGTTTTATCATTCCCGGTCCTGATACTTTGCGTATAGCTGTTCTAAAAATATTCTAATCACGTCCTTGTGATCTCTTAATTTTTCCTAAGTAATATTCTAGGGTCATTTAGGTATTTATGAATTCTCGTTTGTAGCCATACATTTTACGGATACTTTAGACGCGCGGTTGTATTCAGACGGCAGACAGGGTTTGTTCTAGTGTCTACAGAATTTCCCGAAATTGAGCAAAATTTCTTCTACAGACATTTTAACCTAAGATTTAATATTTTTAATAGTTTAACCTACATGAAAATTGCTAAACAGCTGTCGAATGAGATTTTCGCTGAGGAGGAAGCGGGATGCTACATGATGAATCACCATTGAAGGTTATAGGATTCTGCTAGGATTCTGCCTTGTTCTTTTTGTCCCTTTTTGCATGTGGGTGTCGTGTGATTCCTTCACAAGGCTGGCCGAATTGCTTCTTCCATTTGGGACCAAATTATGATCATGTTTAATCGTGTTTGGTCGTTCGTTGTTTCGGTATTTCGCGTACGGGTATCCGAAAACACTAACTTGAGTTGATCCACTAATGTTTCTCGTATAAGATTTGAGTTAATCTAAGGTATTTGTGAACTTTCCTCCATAACCATATATTTTACAAATACCTTAGACCCTCTATTATACTTGGAGGACAAAAAGGATCCGTTTTAGTATCTGCAGAATTTTAAGAAAACGAACAGAATTATTTCTACAGACACTTTTAACCCAAAGGCTTGTGTGAGGGATTGTTTCCCTTATTTAATTTATGAAATCTTTGCTAAGGGAAAAAGCGGGATGTTACATTGTCCTAGATGTGCCAAGAGAGGGGGATCACCCTAATCATATAGCTATGTACTTTCTTTAAGGTACACCGGAACCTCTGGGCCGGAACCTTCTTAAAATGCCACTTTTTCCCTAGGATTCAATTAAGATCTTTGAAACATTAGGTGATCAGTTGCTAGTTATCTACAGTCGCCCTAAAGCCCTAATGACGACCGAGTCCTCATGATGCATGTTAACATAACACATACTTACATAATCATTTCTAGCATCAAATATGCATTTCTAGAGGTTTAATGCTCGTTGGAATATGTGGGTAGGCTTGAAAACTCAGGTCATTTAGTGTTCATTCGAATGTCCAAAGCTGTTCATTCGAATGACTTGAAAATTTGGCTCTCTGTTTGTAAAATTCAGTGGCCATTCGAATGACCTGGTAAAATTGTTCCAGGATGAGTAAATTCCAGGGTCATTCGAATGACTATGCTAGGTCATTTGAATGAACTTGCCTTAAACTCATTCACACCGCTGTTTCTTGCGTATTTCGCATAGTTTTTCACTAAAAATTTACTTAGGCTTCCCACATGTTCCAACAATCACTATAACACATTTTTCTAAGTTCAAAATACATAGAATCACTTAGGCATCATAATGAACATATTTTCTACATAATATCTATTACGTTATATTTTCATATAAACACATACAATACATCATATTAAACCCATAAACAGTGAGTCTAGGATTACCCACTTCCTAAGCGTATTTTGAATTGGTAAAGTTGATTTGGAGAATTTTCTATGGATGCTGGTGTGCTCCTAAGATTTCTCTTACTCCGGCAGCGTAACCGCAGTGTGCACGAACGAAACTGGAAACTTAAGAAAACTTAGAATTTATGGTGCCGGGACTTGGTGACCTTGGGCAATTTATAATGCCCAAGGTCGGTGCCACTATTTCTCTTTTTATTATTATTATATTATTATTATATAATATATATATGTGGCCCTTATCCCTGCCCCATGGCAGAGGATAAGTTTAAAATAAAATCTAGAAGTTTGGTATAATTTCGATCATGTTTGATCGAGTTTGGTCGTTAATCACTCGTGTACGGATATCCTAAAAATGTTTCGAACACATATTCGCGATCTACTAATTTTTCTGGTCAGGATGGCATGTTCAGTTAAGGTATTCGTGAACTTATTTCCGCAAGAGTATATTTTACGGATGCCTTTGGCCTCTGCCGAAATTTCGGTGTCGACCGAAAATCAGCTCGGATCTTGCGAACTTTCTAGGAGACTACGAAACCATTATTTTGACTCGTGTTTTGGAGAAATAAATTACATAATTAATTTTTCAGTCCAAATAATCGTCCAGAACACGCTAACTACGCGAAATCTTTGTAAGGGAAAGAATCGAGATGTTACAAGTCACTAATCACTTGTCGAAATGGAATTAATTAAATAAAATAAATAAATATATACAAGCCAATTAAATACACAATATATAAAACAAAAAAAAATAGAACAAAAATACGTTAGCAGCTTAGTGGTAAGCAAGCGTGCTCTTTAACTTGGTGAGCATGTCAGGTGCACGTGATCTGCGGTTTGCGAGTCTCACCAAAGGTAATTTTGCGAGCCCGTGTGTATCAAACTCTGCCTAGCGAAAAGACCGCGTTAAGATAAGACGCACCAAAGGTGTACACGTAGAAACTTCGCTTTCTAGCTGGAGACGTGGTAATACATTATTGATGGCACAGCTACCAAAAATTAATAAACCTGTCCCCCCATCTGTGTTGACTATCTCTTCTCTCATCTTTTATTTCTTGCCAATTTTCTTCCCTTTCCCCCCCAAACATTACACATTCAGTCCCATGAGCAGATCACCGCAAGAAGCATACCCTCCACCAGGTACATATCAACAATGAAAGTCTCTTATTTCTTCTCTTTAATTATTTGTTTTTTTTTTTGTTTTTTTGGTTTAATTTTCTTGCTCTCAATTTTCAAGCTCACCTCAAAATCTTCATTTTAAAACGAAATCTGTGAATTATTTATACCCAGGGTACGGATCTCCTTACCCACCGCCACAACCGGGATATCCATCAGCACCGCCGCATGAAGGATACCCTCCGCCGCCGCCACCACAGTTTCCAGGGTACCCGCCGCCGCCGCCGCCACCGCATCCGCAACGTCCGCAGCATGAAGGGTATCAGGGTTATTTCAACAACGGGTATCCACAGCCACCTCCTCCGCCCCACTATCACTACCAGCATGTCGCGCATCATCATCACCGCGATGAGCCCGGTTGTTCATTCCTGCGAGGCTGGTATGGTTTTTATTTTTATTTATTTTATTTTTTTCTATTTACTTCCTGGGTTTTGTTTACTCTGTAGCTTTCGTCATGTACAGTGTAGTGTGTCTTAAATTCATGAATCCAAAATTGGGGCCAATAGTGCTGTTGCGCCCCCCCCCCCCCAACAGTATTTGTCATCCCCTTTCGGTCCATTATGACTTCCTCATAACATCCTTGTGGCAATTATAATTTATAACTGATTGTGTGAGGTTCACAACTGTAATGATATCCATGGTATTTCTGAGAAATGTATGTTGTCCGGATTACTAGGTGATAGTATCCCATGGGTGACTAAGAAATAAATTCAATGAGAAAGAGAAGGGAATGGTGGAAAAAAAAAATTGGGAGGGTCCTCCTGTGCATAACTAACTTGCTGAGTTGGCAGAGAGAGTGTGTAGAAGGTGAGGATATGGTAGGATTCTCCGATGGCAATGTATGTAATGGGGTGTGGCAATGTGAGGGAGGCGAGAATCGGGACTAGGCTCTTCGGAGAGACTGAGTTGCTGCAGTGCTCAGACCTTTGTTTCTTCATTTTTCTGTTCATATCACACACAGCTTGGGCTGAGACCCCACTGGTACCAGCTTAGGCATTGTCACTTTACAAGGCTTAAAACTCTTTTCTTGTATCTTTATGCTGGCACCGATCACTTGGTGAGGGGAATTTTGGCCTAGAAATTGGAATAGAGGTCTGCACATCATAATACTAGAATGTTGGGAATGCATGCTTTCATGTTCCTAACTAAGGCTTGCTTTGGTAATGTTGTGGCTTTTTTAAAGCTGCTAAGCTCTCCAAGTTCTCTAAAATTGCTTTCAAAAAGTCTATTGTTTGACAAAATAATGAAAATGCTGCTCTCAATAAGTATAATCCAGAAGAGTATTGTTTGATAAAGTTTTTCGTAAAATCCAAAATGACTATAAAGAGCATAACTATTAAATAAGTAATTTGTTTGGGATCTTTGGTGAACATTGGGTTTGCCCTGCAACCTTACATAATTTCTTGTTGACAAGTTATGCTAGTTTTGGGAGAAGGAAGGAAGCTAAATACTTGTGGCAGTGTGCAGTTTTTGTCACTATTTGGTGCATTTGGTTAGAATGAAACTCTTGCGCCTTTAACGACAAATTCTCAGACAAGCATGTTTTGTGGGATAGGATTAGGCGTATGTTATTTGTTTGGTGTAAAGCTCACGATCTTTTTAGAGGGATTTTCTCTCTGAGATATATTGAGAGATTGGAAAGCCTTACTTCATTGTTGCCTTTTCTTGTTTTGTTCTTTTCTATAAAGAGTATCTCGTATCCTCTTATCTTTTGTAATTCTCTTTTCGTCTTAATGAAATTGTTCTTTTATCTAACAAAAGTAAAGAAATTAATTAATTGACATAAAGGACATAAATATTTAAGGTTTATATTAATCTTTTAAACTTTTAGAGACCACAAACCATTTTTGAAAAGCACGTCATGAGGCTCTCAAGAGCACCTCTAACTTTTAAAAGCTAGGAGCAAAAACATACCAACGTTTTTTGCTTACCAAACATGAAAATTTGACTTATGCTTTTTATAAGCAGTAGCACTCCCTTAAAAAGATTAATCAAACCAAGCCTAAATACATAAGCTATAATCCCCTATTAAATAGAAACTGTAGCTATTGTCTTCGTTTTCTCTCCCTTGTGACTTATCAATCCCTTTTAGATTTGTAAACAACTTTCATGTAATTTTCTTTTTCCCGATTTCCAAACTATTTGGGTGAGGCATTATTGAAATTTTGAAACTACTAGGTTGAGGTGTTACTGAAATATGAAGCATGCATGTGGGATTAACTTTCTACTCTTTCTTTAGTACATGGGATTGTATAGGCTGAGGTTGAGCAATATATTTACTTACAATCATCAGAATGTCTAATAACAGTGATAATTGCTAGGCTTCAAGGGCTAACCCTAAAAGTTTGAGTTGAATTGTGGAGGATATGATTCTTGACAAAACTTTCAAGTGGAAGAATGATTAAGTATTTGAGACTAAAAAATGTGGACAGATTGGTTTATTGTATTATATGAAAGTGAGTTGGGTAAGAGATGTCGATTATGTTTATTTTTGATTGGGCATAGACAAACAGAATATTTCATGGATTTAGGTACAAGTACTAGCATTGATATTGGTACTGGTACGGTGTACAATAGAAATTTAAAAATTTAAGAAGATAGTCAAAAGTTTAAATTGCTCCCAAGTGCTAGGGGCTTGCCTTGAGGCAAGAGGCACCAAAAGGTGCATGTATCACAAAAGAAAGATGTTAAAAACAGTAAAATGTGTAATTTTTATGCATAAATTTATCATATAAATTAAACACTTTGAAGTGACAGTCAAACATTAAAACCCTTAGTAAAGCTTGTGAGTAAGTTGACAATAAGCTTAAGGGACTAGAGATCATAACCAAAATAGATGTATGCTCATTAAATGCTAGCCTACTTGCTCGTAGAACATTACTGATAACTTAAGCATTCATATTTTATTTGGTAGTTAAATTTAGTAATCTTGAATTATGCTTTGATCAGTTTACCTGGGTTACCTGCTGGCGCAACAAATTTTCAACCTGGAATGTAGGCTGAGATATCATATCCCTAAAGATTTTCCTTAATGTGGAGTCCTATAGAATTGTTTTATTTCAGCTTGAAGAATCAACTTTGCTCTCTCTTAAAATATTGAATCACATGAAATCTTTTCTTACTTTCGGTTTTCTACTTGATCTCCTGTTTATTTTGACGGTTCTAATTTAGATTCCTTCATGTGCATGTGCAGCTTGGCAGCGCTGTGTTGCTGTTGCGTGCTAGAGGAGTGTTGTTGCTGTTTCTGATTATCACGTTAAAAAACGAAGTTGTTGCTTCGGTTTGGTGCACTTGTTTATATATATGTTCGGGAAATATTACACCAATTCTTAGTTGATATTTTTAAGACAGTCTTTTTTCAATTGTAATTCCTTGGTGTTTTTCCTGGGTTGTTCAGAGATGATGCGGACATCTATGTGAACCAATTAATGATTCAACATGTTTGTATATAAATAATGTGAGTGGCAATTATCCGCAATGCTAGTTATGTGCATTTCATTGATTCTATCCTATATTACCATCTAGAAAGATGTTATTCATGGTTCGATATTCTGGTGTCCTAGGCGTAGAGGAACTACACCAATCCATCCCGAACTTGGTGGTTAAACTCGGTGAGGATGATAAAAAGCTTAAACCTCTCATTCTTATTACTTTTTCATCTTCCATTTGAACTAATTTCAATAATTCTCTTCGCTGCTTTGATGATAGGTGCAATTGTCGTGGCTCGTCCCGAACTAGCAATAAAAAAATATAATTCTTTTCTCTTTTTATTTTCCTTTCCAACATTTTTTTGGTTGAATTCTATGCGAATGTAAAAAAAAGAGTTGTTTCGATAGAGATGAAATTCAAACAGTGGATCTTTTTTCATTTTAATTTTTTAGACTTGTTGGATTTGTACTCCGTAAGAATCTGTTGGTTGATCTTTCTGATTAGAGTAAATACGTCTGTTCCTAGAGGTTGTACCCTATATATAGGAAAGGAATAATTTGCTATTCCCTTTCTCCACGTGGAAGGGCTTATTCTAAGTCCCAGCATACAAGTAATTTTATTTAATATCTTTTTTTTTCGAACACAAGAGAAGATCAATTTACATTTCTATTATTTCTATAAAATATGATATATCTCTAGAAAAAGAAATCCATCAAATCACGGTTTCGCGTATCAAATCAAATATTTTCTTTTCATATCGATACATACGGTATATTTCCGGCAATTAATGGATGGGAGAAAGAGATTTTCACTTACAGTCTCTATTCTATTTATTATTATATTAAATATATAAATATATATATTAAAGAATCTGACAGATATATAAATATAGATATAGTAAATAGAAAAAAATTCGAAGTAGATTTCTTACCTCGATCCGCAAAAAAGCATACTTGGGAGTTTTTCTTATCTGAAAGAAAGGAAAATAGAACAAAGACGACAATAAAAGAAAAAATGTAAAATAGAAAGTAAAAAAAAATATATGAGCCTGCAGTAGTTTTATAAATAAGAATTAGAAAAATAAAAAAAATGATTTATTTTTTTAAATTCATGAAAAAGATTCAAGAATAAGATTATTTGATCAAAGGAGCGGAGTATGTCTGGGGATCCGCTGGTAGTAAGAACGAGAAAGGGTATCATTTGTTTCTTGAACAGTTAAAAAAAGAATTCAAAATTNAAATTTGCCCAATATAGAGGCAATCAAGAAAGCTGCATAAGTAAATATATAACCTACAGAAAAATGGGCTAATCCAATAGGTAATCAAATACTGTGGGGAAAATGAAAAGAAATTATTGTCTGTTAATCAAATGAGCCGATTCAATTATTTTACAATGCTGTTCAAATTAATTAGGAGAAATTATAATGAGCTCCATTGAGGATGATTATATGAGGAGAACTTATAACTAGGAGGCATGGGTTTTAGAAACTTCCACGCTGTAAATCATGCTTCAAAGGGGGCGGAGGATGATGAAGCAACCGAATTGTTTCAGGGCCCGAGTGTTGAAGTCAAGGTATTTCCCTCGGCAGAGGGTGATAGACCTAGCTACACTTGAAGGAGCATCTACAATTCTCTTTGGGTCCTTTGCAAAGGGGGCTTATGGAGAATTGGGAATGGTAATCAGGATAGCACATGGAAGGATAGTTGGATCCCTACTCAAAATGGGAACAAGCTTTGGTCACCGCCTACAATTCTACCGGTGGAAGCAAGAGTTTTTGAGTTTATGGATAGTAACTCGTGAAGGTGGGATTACTTCGCTCTATTTTCCTGCCCTTTAAAGCGGATCAAATATTAGCGATCCTAATCCCAATATCTAATTTGTCTTAACGAGTTTTTGTGGCAAGGGACTAAGAATGAGGAATATCGATTTAACTCAGCCTACTACTTATTAGTTGTGTGTTCCGATGAGAATACTAACGAAACAAGTTTGACACAAGTAACCAAGAAAGATGAGGACTGGGCCAAGCTATGGAGTGCTACAGTTCTGCCAAAGATCAAGCACTTTGTTAAGCATCTTGATTAACACTAATAAATAGACATAACAAAAATTACAGAGAAAATACAGAGAACAAGAAATAACAGTATTATGAGAGTTGTTGTGTCTCTGATTGTTACAATGAGGTGCCAATATATAGGCCAATAATAGAATCATCATAACTTAAATGAGAGAATCAAATTAAATCAACCTAAATTTGTTATGAATAAATCAAAATCAATCATAGATATACTAAATATACTAATTTATTTCTAACACCCTCCCTCAAGCTAAAGCTCTCCGAGCTTTGAGCTTGTCATAGTTCAACGGAGGGCTGAGCGGAGCTGAACCAACAAAACGGAGGCAACAAAGGCTGGGTGGAACCAGCGAAGGCAACAGTGGCTGGGCGGAACCAGCAAAGGCAACAACAGAGGCAACATCAGGAGTTGGGCGGAACAAACAAAGGCAACATCGAGAGCTAGGCGGAACTAGCAAAGGCAACAACGATAGGCAACAATCGGACTACATGGAGGCAGATTAAGTCAACATCAAGATTATGTAGAGGCGGTTAAGGGGAAAATTGGCGGAAGCGGGAATATGGGTTCAAGGTGGGAACCATGGCTCTGATACCATGTTAAGCATCTTGATTAACACTAGTAAATAGACACAACAAAGACTACAGAGAAAATACAGAGAACAAGAAATAACAGTATTATGACAGTTGTTGTGTCTCTGATGGTTACAATGAGGTGCCAATATATAGGCCAATAATAGAATCATAACTTAAATGATAGAATCAAATTAAATCAACCTAAATTTGTTATGAATAAATCAAAATCAATCATAGATATACTAAATATACTAATTTATTTCTAACACACTTCATGTGGAAACTAATGAATGATAGGCTCTTTACATTTCCAACCCATTTGGTATAACTTGTATACTAAAATATGGGTTGGAAGAAAAATTTACGAATGTATGGTTTTGGGTTGGAAGAAAAATTTAAGTCCATCGTTTCTGGTTTCAGTCTCTTTTGACCCTTACTCTTGCTAGATTTCAATCGTAAAATTTTATTGACCGGATGAAGTAGTCTTAAATGCCACGACGCTGAAGTGAGTGAGCTCCTTATGATGTTTGCTTACGGAGTGTGGAGTGATAGAAACATGTTGATTTTTTGAGGGAAGAATTACGGTTGTTGGTGCTATTACTATGAAGGTCGTGGATGTGCTACACGAGTGCAAGCTAAGAAACGTTATTGGGACTCAAGAACAGGAAACCGGATGGGGTTGCTAGACACGGTCAAACCTGTGGGTGGACAACACCTCAAATTTTTTTTTGGTAGACAAAGGGGCTAAAGCCCAAAGAAAGAAACAAACAACAAACAAACTAGCCTCTACGAGGCCACGCAATCTGACTCAGGTCATTCAAAAGAAGAGGGCGAGTAGCCGCAGGCGCTGTGTCAAAGTAAGAAACCTCAAAGGAAGGTAGGCTATGACTTAGATGAGCAAGACAATCTGCAACACGGTTGGACTCTTTGAAGATGTGTTGAAGATACACCACCCAATTTTTTGACAACAATTCACGAATACGAGATATGATCGAGGCAGCAGGATGCAGCTGATTATGACAATTATGTATAAGCTGAATGACACTCTGAGAGTCACAGTCGACCCGCACTTGTTGGAAACCATCCCGCCAAGCAATATTAAACACATGCAAAATGGGAAGCTACAAGATGAACTCGAACATAGCAAAAATGGTACATAATTTTATTGGGGCATTGGAATGATTTTTCATGACTACATGGGTGAAATAATGGTAACCATTTCCACTTCAAGCTGATATAGACAGAGTTCTTGTGCTAATAACAATCCCATTCGAATGCCAATCCCTTCCGCCATGCGGACATTAGCTGTGGCACAAATTTTTCAGTTAGTCACTACCATTACTTCACCCATGTAGTCACGAAAAATCATTCCAATGCCCCAATAAAATTATGTACCATTTTTGCTGTGTTACTGTCCGGAGTTTATCACGAAGATGAAGAAGTCAACCTTGCACCCATCATACCGTAGTGTGATTGTCCATGACTGCCAACCAATTGGAAGAAGCCTCAATTTGTGCATGTTTTCTCACACCACGAGGCAAAATAACGTGGTAGCTCATCATCTAGCGAAATTTTCTTCTATTTTTATGTGGATAGAGGATGTTCTACGTTGTATCATCCCTCTAATCTCTGCTGTGTAATTGCTTACACATTATTGCTTGAAATCAAAGGATAGGATTTTTTACATATGTATTGCTTTGGAAGAAATATTTTTCCAGAATGTGGGCAGTACTCGCCATACGGGGTGGTTTTTTTTTTTTAATAAAAAAATGGGCTGAAATCACCATCCTCCATGGTGATTTCAGCCCCGAATTTTTTTTTTAAAAATGGACTAAAATCGCCACCCTCTATGGCGATTTCATTCCTCTTTTTTGTTTTTTTTTTATTATTTCTAAAATCGCCCCCAATTTTGGCGATTTCAGAAAACTCCTCCACACTTTCGTAAATTTCTCCCTTCCCTCATATATACAGAATACCCTTCTTCCAAACCCATATATATGTATCCCCACAAGGATACAAACAAAAAAAAATAAATCTTTAATCCTTTTAATTTTAAGATGATGTTCGAATCCCTAGATCCCTAAGAGACGTGACATGACAAATGGTAATTATATCCTTAATATCTAAACATCCAGGAGTTATTTTTCTTCATTCCTCTAATTGTTACTTCCACCATTGGATTCTTGTTCTCTCTACAAGACTAACTGATAGAATTTTCTATGTATGGGCTTTTCCTGTTGATTGATGAAGGTTTTTGGATTTGACAAAACAAGTTAAATAAATAGCCTGCTGTTTTTTTAGAGGCCCATATTATTATGTGATTCATATACAGTATGCTGGTATGTGATGTAAAAATCCAATATTATGTAACGAAGTAAAATTTTATGAACAGAATTATAGAGAATAATGAAGTATTTTTGGTATTTTCTCCATTTTTGTGTGTAAACTATAATAGAATAGGATAGAGATATTGATGGAAACCTTCCTAAGCGATACCAAGCCGCTTACCACTTAGATCAACCCTTGTTAGTGTGTGTCTATATATATATATATATATATAAAAGGATATATTGGAAATTGGGGTAACCTTATGGAGTTGGAGAAAAGAGTGAACTAAGGGATTTTCTTTTTTCATTAATTGTCAGGAAATATTGGAATAAAATTCTATGGAATTATAGAATTTGAACTATTTTAAGATTGATAAAATTGATTTGAATTCTATAAAAGTTATAGAATTGAAAAATACCTATTATGATTATTAAGTTTCATTGAAATGTTATTGGAAGTGTCGAGAAAAATTGGAGGTGAATTTTAAAATTGATTATTTGGGCAATGATTTTATTCTTGTTGAGAGCTTTATTAATTAAATGAGTCTCATCATTACAATGGGTTACTCGTAAAATTAATGGAGTTCCTTGTTTGTTTGTTAGGATATTTTGTCACTTGGGTTGATTATAGGTTGATTCACCCACGCCATAGGTAGATCACTCAATAATTAATTTTAGTGTGACATGATAGTTGAGATGACCATGACAATAAATTTTTCTGCTCACATGTGTTGGATTTTGGTAACTATTGTTATATAATATATTCTCAACCCATAGATGAGTTTATATTATGTGTTTTGTATCTTTGTTATGTTAATAATTATTAATATTGATTGCCCATAATATTAATCGATTTCTCAGAAATTTTAGCTCCCACAAATATTTTCATGAATAGCACTAATAACTAAATCAAACACTTAATTGAAATAATTGTGAGAAAAAATTTACCATATGATAAATATTTTTTCTATTTTGATTTTGTTTTTCCCTGACGCCCTATTTTCAATAAAATTAAATTTTCGTGGTTGGAGAAATTTTTAAATTTTTTTTAAGACAATCGGTGAAAAACTATTGGGCAAGAAAAATCAAAATTGTAAGTGGGTGATGAGTTTTCTGTGATAGGCAAGATAACTTTAGATGATTTATGGGTATTTTTGCTAAATATCTTAAAGTTTTGTACATTATTTCCTAATTTAGCATGTCTAGGACTCTTGCGCAAAATGAGATTAGTTGAACAAAGAAATGTGTTCCTTGCACTACAAGAAAGTTGTCTATTACCGTCAACATATTATCGTCGGAAAATTTCAGAAAACTGCTGGTAAACGGGGCAATGAAAGAAAATTGGGAATTTATGAGCCGATTACCGTCGGCAGAAGTTATCGCCGGTAAAATCAACGGTAAATTTTATATTACCGTCAGTCAAATACGACAGTGAATTGAAACCAATAGTAAAGTTATAGGTGTATCATATGCACATTACCGTCAGAACTATCCGATGGGAAAGCCTTGGAAAAAACAAAACGTCACGTATTCCAAAACGGTCAAACTCGCCATAAATTTCTGATTACCGTCGGCTACACTTGTAACATCCCACTTTTTTCTTAGTAAAGATTTCACAAGAAAGTGTCTGTAAAAATTATTCTGTTTAGTTTCTCGAAATTCTGATGAGACTTAAATGATTCCCCTTGACCCTTAGAATTTGATGGTAAAGCTAAACTGTCGGTAAAACGGAGTTCTGTTCAGTTACAGATAATTCTACAGACACTAGAACAGTCCCTTTTGGCCACCAGAGTTTAGCTGAGAGTCTAAAGTCTCTGGAAACCAAACCTTTACAGAGGAAAAGATTACAAATACCTTAGAATAGTCCCAAATCCTCACTAGGAAAAGTAGGAGATCGCGGAAAGACGACCAGAATATTTTTCGAACGGCTGTACGCGAAGCACCCAGACATCGTACGACAAAACACGATCAAACGGGATTGGAAAGTGGGCCCCACGGCCAACCCAATCTGCCCTCTCACGTTTTCTCTCTCCTAATATGGACCAAGTATTCTTGGTCAAAGTCAAAGATGACTAGGAGCTTAGTCATCATCCTTATCCTTTGAATTTTATTTTATTTTTCCTTTTTCTTTGCAAAATTAATTTGTGGCCACCAAGAGCCAAGGCCACACGGCCTTTTGCCTATAAATAGGCCCCATTATTCTTCATTTTCAAACTTCTTCCATCTTTCTAGAATCTCTGCTAAAAAATCCTTCGGTTCGGAGACTCTATCGTTACGCTGCCAGAAACCGAAAACTAGCCAGGAGAGCCACACACTCTAGAGAAACCTCATCCTACCTTCCTAATCATCTCTAATATTCCAAGAAAGTGGGCAATCCTAAGCTTTCTCACGTCCTTGGTGGCTTCTATGTGCTTGTTCTGCTTGTATGCTTATATTATTTCTTATGCTAGAAATGCTCGGTTAGGTATAGATAGATGACTTTGATATGTTTTCTGAGCTAGATATGATTGTATTGTGATTGTCGGAACTTATGGTGAAGCCCCAAGAAGTGGCCATGAGAACGTTTTGAAAGAAACACAAGAAAATAAAGGAGGGAACCCAAGTCACGCCCAGGGTGCTGAGCGGCCTCAAGGGACTGCTGAGCGGCCTGGGATATAAACCTTAGAAAATGTTTTGAAAACTGATCTGTGACTAGGTTGACTCCAGGGACCACTGAGCGGCACCAATGGACGGTGAGCAGTACCAATGGACGCTGAGCGGCCTGAACCGTGGTTGCTTTCTGTAAGTTATCTTATGCCACCTGTTTCCAACAAACACTTTCCCGAACGACTTATGTAGATTAGGATGTGATTATGTGTTTTGGTAAAGCATGCACCATGAGGATAGATCACGAGAGGATTGTTGCTTGATGAACGCTTAATGAATGAAAGACCATAACGGAACGTAGGGAACTTGAATGTGGTCAAATGGAAAAGATAAATGTGAGTATGGTCAATGTTGTGAATGAATGATGATGTGAATGTGTATACGGTCCACTTCCAGCTTAGCCCAGAGGAAGGCGGCCCCTCGCCACCCGGGAAGGGGGTGGAGTCATGTGTCCTCGATGAGCAGGCAGAAAAGGCAGGTCGTACATTGCCATGCTGGTCGACGGGCCCCGTGTACGAGGAGGTGTGACACAGGTTGATGAATGATGACGAGCCGCATGCATTGATACCGTGCCTCATCGGCATGATGAACAGTCCACTGCATTGATGAAAGATACCATGCTCGAAGGTTGCATGAAGTCCTGTGCCTGGCAAGCATGGTGGAATGATTCCCGCGTAACATATGCGTGATGACCAATTGAATCTATCTGCATACATGTATATGTGGTTATGTTATGACAATTAGGAATAGAAAGCGCGAGAACCTAGATAAGAAAGATTAGATCCCCCGATCACCTAGTAAATTAGATAAAGTTGTTCAGGATCCTAGGCAAAGATAATAATCAGTAGAGTTTAGTATGCATGATCACTTAGAGATCTCGTGAACGGTCTGGAGGATAACCGGGAAAATGAATGTTAGGTAGCGCTAAGGAACCCCACTGAGGATCAAAAGTTCTCACTCCCACTCGGTTATGGATCCAGGTGTGCGGAGCGAGTGGATCGACCCGAGGGATGCGTGGTAGATGACAGAGGGCTGCAGCAGGACAGCTCTGAAGCCAAGGCAAAGTGATGATGACTGTAACAACCAGACTTTTCTCGTTCTTTAGGACATCATTTAGTAAAGAATTCAAAATATAAAATAAGGGAAAAGGTGAGATAAAATGAAAGAAAAATTCTAATATTAATTTATCTCGGTAAGATTAGTTAAAAATAATTATTTTGCGGTTTGGTGACGTCCGGTGGCGTCCGGACCAAAATTAGGCAGTATTAGAAATTAATTGTGACTCAATAGGAGTCTGTAAAATATATTAATATGGAAATAAATTAAGGATCTGTCAAGTAATATTTTAGAATTAATGAAGGGAATTTTTAGAGCATAACGGTATGTTCGGAATATTTTTAGGACTTCCGTACATAAAGAAATAATGCATGAACATAACCTAAAACACACTAAGGGTAAAATGGTAATTTTGGATGGCCAAGGAAGTAAGAAAA
>QANU01041085.1:0-13259 GCA_003254905.1 Nissolia schottii
ACTCAAGCTCAACTCATGTTAGTCGTGGTGGCGGATAGTGGCGGAGGTCTAGAGCAAATAAATTCACAGGAAAATTTGCAAGAAAATAAATTTGCAACAAAATCTACAACAAAGTAAATTTACAGTTAAATCCACAACAAAAATCTGCAAGAAAATTCACAGCTAAATTCACAACGAACAAATCTGCAGCTAAATCCGCAATAAGAAATTCACAGCTAAATCCACATCAAGCAAACAAATTCACAGCTAAATCTACATCAAAAAAATTTGCAGCTAATTCTACAACAAACAAATTTGCAGCTAAATCTACAATAAATAATTCGCAGCTAAGTCCGCAGTAAATGAATTTTGTAGCTAAATTCACAACAAACGGTATTTGCAAAAAAATTAATGACAAAATATTTCGCATGAAAAAACACAACAAATCAAGTTTGCAACAAAATCCACAAAAAAAGACAATTCACGACAAAATCTGTAACAAACTAATTCGTAAGAAAATTTGCAACAAAATCCATGAAACAAAAGTCACAGATAAAATTGAAGCAAAATTTTGCAAGTAAATTCGCAGATAAGTTTTCTTGTGGATTTAGCTACAAAAATAGTGGTGACCAAACTCTTTGACATTTTTTCCTCCAATTACCCGCAAAATTATGCAAATATATTACCTACAAAATAATTTGAAATGAAATTCGCAACTAATGTTTTCCCGCCTTGTGGAGGGAAAGTTACTTGCAGATTTTGCGACGAAATTTGTAATTCACAGATATCCACTAGCTAGCTCAAAAACAAAAATTTGTAGGTATTACTTGTGAAAAAAATTCGCAACAAATTTTTGCAGCTAATTAATAGTTTTTTAGTAGTGATTTTGGAGATTGACTCGCTTTGTGATGTTCAAATGTTGTCTAAGAATTTGATCTAGAGACATCGTTATGCATTTGTGATTGCTCGGCTATGGGAGCTTCTTGCAAGCGATTTAGGCCAAAATGTTGCACGATTTTTGCAATGCTAGTGGCGTGATAGATTTCTTAGTGAGCCTAGGTCACTCTTGTTAGAATTTTTTTTATGTGTAGACTACTATTGATTGATGGAGTTTTTGATTTTGTAAAAACTGATTGAATAGATAGCCTAATATTTCCCTAAAGACCCATGTTATTATGTGATCCGTAATGGGTTTAGGAGCCACCGTGCATTATTGGGTTAGGGGTCAATAATGAGTGTGTTGCTATGTGGTGTAGAGACCTAGTGTTATTATGTCTTTGAATGGATAAGATTAGGCGATAACTCTCATTTAGAGTTATCTTTGCTTGAGTTTTGCATATAGTTTAGGAACTAACCATTGTATTTTCATATAGTTTGATTCCGCTTTAGGATTTAGTTTTAATTAGGTAGTTTTAGGATAACATCATACATTTTAGGAATTTTTCGGAGTTTGCTCACTAATTTTAGGTATAAGGACATCAAGGAGAAGGCATGGCAAAAATGAATATGCTGAACTATCTTCACTCTAACTTTCTTTTGAATTTGAGCCTTGATAATGGAAGAATTTTGATTTAACTCCAACTACAAAGTTGTAGATCTATCTCTTAGGTTTAAGTAGATACTTGAATCACCTCAATTCGAAAGTTATGAAGTCTATGTTTTATTAAAACAACTTCCTGTCTCAAAGCAAAAACGCTCCATTGCGAATAAAAATCAAGCATTTTTAATGTCAGAAACTGATATTTCTTAATGTTAAAAAACTATCAAGCATTTGGGCCTCCTCTAGTGCTTAAATTAATGCCTTTTTACATAATTTTGGCCTAACAACTATAAATAGAACATTAGCACATGCCCCAAACACAATTCCAAACTCCCAAATTCACATTTTGGAGAGCAAAAGGGGGAAAGGAAGCCCTATAGGAGCAAGGATTGAAGATTAAAGACTAAGGGAGAGATCCAAGGTCTCCATTCCTCATCTAATCTACTCTATGTATCTTTCGTCTTTTAATTTTCTCTTTTATCCATTGATTTTCTATGTTCATCATGTGTAACTAAAACTCTTGTACTAGGGCATGATGTAGTCTTGACATGAAATTCTATCTAATTTGAGGTTATTCATCTTTCTATTTTTTTGTGTAATTGATTCAAGTCTTAATGCTTTTGAATGCTTAATGTTTATGAATGTTGCTTGTGGTTTCAATTACCACAAGTTAGGTTAGTGCTAGTGATAAACTCACTGGCTTGTGTGACCCTCTAATTGAAGTTCATTATGCGTTTAAGCTTGTCTTTAGAGTAGGTTGTAGTAAGAGATTGAATAATTACTCTAATAGATAAGAAATTCATCCTTGCTCAAGAGAGATTGGCGAGTTCTTTAGGAACTTCGACCAATAAACAAATAATTAGAAGGGGTAACCAATGATTAATAAAATAGAGTACAAAGAAGAAGTCTCGCCCTAGTACCTTTTACCAATTTGATTCCAAATCTTTTTTTATTTGCAATTTTCTCTTAAGATTCATGTTAGTTTTTGTTATTGCTTTAGCTTATTTGAATTTGTTCTATCACAAGCCTTATTAGTTCAAATTACATGTCACTTGATTGATTTGGTGCTCGACCTATCCCTGTGGGTACAATATTCTTACTCTTTCCTTTTATTACTTGATGTGACATAGTATACTTATCGTTGTGTTATTATATTCAAGAAAATGCACATCATGAGAGTAGGATTCTCACTCCAGTCTGACAACTCATGGTGATTTTTATTCCATTGGTGTAGCCTTTTAATAAGAGACATAACAACCAACGGGAGTTGGTCCAAGTGGTAAGCGTCTTGGTATCGCTTAAGCAAGGTCCCGAGTTCGAGACCTTGTGTACGCAGTTATCCCCACTGGGAGACTCACCCGCCATAGCCAGGTGCGCGACCCGGGTCGACCCCGATTAGTCAAGGCTAAGCCTTGGATATCGGGCAGGCAACCTAAAAAAAAAAAGAGAGAGAGAGAGACATAACAAATAGTGGGTTGTCCACGTACTCATGTGAGTATGCTATGTCTTCGTAACAAGATTCATGATCAAGATCGATACGAAATTACAAATTATACGTTGTTGTTTATTAATCGTTACTCTTATTATTATTAGTATTTTAATTTCCAGTATAAATTCGATTAAATCTTTCAACTCTTAGCAACATGATTTTTTTATCTGCCCCTATGAGAAAAAATTGAGGATTTTTTACATATATATGGCCTTAATGAATTTGTAATATCATAGTATGGTCCATTCAAAAAAATTACGAACGTGTGAGTGTTTTGTCTGAAATCGAGGTGGCGATTTCAGACATTTGAATTATTATTATTTTTTTTAAGTCTGAAATCGTCACATGGGGTGGCGATTTCAGACTTTTGAATTTTTTTTAAGTCTGAAATCGTCACAGGGGGTGGCGATTTCAGATATTTAAAAAAAATTTCTTTCGAATTTTCTAAAATCGCCTTACACAGTGGCTATTTCTAAAATTTACCTCACACTTTCATAATTTTTCATTTCAACCCATATATTTGGAAATCCCCCACCTAAATGTCAAAATCCCAAAAATTGAGTCCTTCTTCTTACCCACGAATAGAGGGACAAGGGACAGTTTGTTCGAGCAGGGACCCAAGGACACAAGTGCGGGTCCCAAAGGTACCTTAGGGCCTCTTAATAGGGACTTTGAATGACCAATAATTTCTTGACACATATTTTGAAGGCATATTTTTTTAATGAAAGCTTGCGAATCCGTCTGTTATGTGTTTTAACAGCAAACAAGTGTGGAAACACAATTTTGTTTATAAAAATTATGAAAAAAAAGCTTTATGTATATCACTTTTCTCTCATTATATTAAATGTACATTTTCTCTCTCCTTTCCCTCACTCTCTCACGCTCCAATTCCCCCTTCCTTCTCCTACTATTTTGTTGCAGTATCAGAACTTGTTTGATGGCATGGATTTCTAGTTACTTAATTTTGTTTTCTTTAATTTGTTGGGTTGTGTGTGATATCCTTGATTCTTCTCTTGTCCACAAAGGAGGGTTGGGGAAGGGGATGGTGGACAAAGATATTGAGTAATGGTATGACGAGAAAATTAAACAATGGAAGAAGGATAAATTATTAAATGAAATAAAAAAAATTATTATTACAATATAAATAGAAATTATTATATAATTAATCTTTTAAAAATAATATTTGTTTTTTAAAGGTTAAGATTTAAGGACTAATTTAGTCTTAAAAGAGCGGAGACAAATTAGTTGTTGCCTTGGTGTTTAAACTAAACTGACCCTAGATCTTAATCAAAGTAGCGCGCCCTTTAATTTGACCGGTGAGTTTTGACAAACCAAGATGTCGTCAGATGATATGTCATATGAGAGTTCTGACATCTTGCTCAAATTCTTCAAAGACAGGCTTCGTGTTCAATAATCAATACCACAACGTAGTTTAGTGGCAAGACACTCTTGTGAGTAATCTTATCAGTAACAGATATATACACACTATCCAATATTACATGCCAATTTTTTTTTTTTTTACAAATGTATATATATTCAAAAATTAATTAATTTGTATATATTTAAAAAAATTATTAAATATTTTAATTAAATTAGTTTTTAATAAATACTATAGAAAATTATAATATAATTAATATAATAATAAAAAATTTATAATAAATAAAATATAATTAAAAAATAATTAATTTTTTTAATTTAATTAAATAAAAATTAATTTTAAATAAAAAAATTACATGTAAAATTAGATAAAAAGAGTACTAATTTAGTGTATAGACTACAAAGTCGTGTTGTCTGCTAGGGAGCTGGGGCACGTGGGTGGAAGCTGTTTGAGCCAGTTTAGGAGACAGCCAGGGCATTATTTCACCAGCCACCACCTAACTAGCTTTTGGCACTGTACTCGAAATTTTATTTTTGAAAGACAATGTAGTACTCCTACACTCAAATTTTATTTATTATTAAATTAAATTTTAATCAAACTTAAAGTTTAAAAATCCCATTTAATAATAGATTAAATTATTTATTATGAAAAAACATAAATAATATAACTTTTTTTTAATGGGTTAAAAATTTATTTGGTTCTTAAATTTTATATGATTATACTAATTGGTCTTTCAACTTAAAAAATAATAAATAAGTTTTTGAATTTTGTAAACTTTAGACACATTGCGTTAAGTAATTTCTTAATATTTATAGTATTACCTAAATAGTCACATTAAATAATTTAACTATTTTATGTTGAAACATGAGATAATGACTAATAAATTCAATGTTTACAAGGTTTTTAAATTAATTTGTCATTTTTTTTAACTCGAAGAAAGTGCCTAAACTAAAGCAAATGTGTATAGTCCTGCAACCAAATAGATAATAATTAAACTTTTTTTTAAAAAAAAATATCTCTCTATTCAACTTGACCTCTATATAACACAAAGATCTCCGGTGGCTTCTAATCAACACTGGCTCTTGAACCCTCTTACATCCTTTCTGGTCCCTCTCTTCAGAAATGGCTTCCAAGTCCATTCTTCTTCTGGGAATTTTTCTTGTGGTGGCAACGAAGGTCTATATATATATATTTCATTACTTTGCTTTCCCGCTCACTCTATCATTTGCACACAACCACATAGAAAGTACACAAGAAGGAATTATCTTCTAGGTTCAAGTGTCTTAAGCTGAAAATCTAACCTTTTATATTTGTATAATATTTTCGTGCAGGTTTCTTCATATGATGAAGATCTCAAGATACAGGTGTGTGTTCACACTTGACACACTAACAAATTCGTCACTAAATCTTTCTCACGACTCTTGTTAGATTCGTTTCAAGCTTCATTTAATATATTATAGTCACTATACCTGTATGATTTCTTTATTGTTATTTAAGGTCTAATCTAGCTTAATATGCAGATCATCTCCAGAAAAAGAAAAGAAAAAAAACACATTACTTGAGTTCTTTTATACAAATATTTCGTTTCCTTCTAATTTTACTATGCAGACGCACAATAACACCTACCAACAGAAGAAAATAGAACAATGAAAAAATGACTAATGGAAATAAATTATGTACATTGGAATGGATAAAAAATGAAAGATTCTATGTCTAAGAAGATCTTGCATTTTTGGTACAGGGGAGCTATGCAAAACCTCCAGTTGGTTCTGTGGCACCACCACCAAAGCCGCTACCAACTCCTTCCCCTCCAGTGGTGAAGGCACCGTATCAGCCTCCTCCAGTGACACCTACTCCCCCCATTGTGAAATCACCACCTTACCCCCCAGTGGTGAAGGCACCGTCTCCTCCTCCCATTGTGAAATCACCTCCTTACCCCCCATCGGTGAAGCCCCCTGTTGCTCCAGCAACACCACCGCCATCACCGTCAACTCCCATTGTGAAATCAAAGAAGGGTAAGCCGCTAGTCTGCTCTACATACACATGCCTTTAATTAAACCGACTAATTTAAAAAAGTTGAAATTATTTTGTCAGAATTTCATAAGATTCTATTGAGGGCGTGGAGGACCACCCGTACATCTAATTATTAGAAATAATGTCACGTTGTTCTCTCGAAAATTCTCTCAATAAAACCGTGGCCATCTAGTATTTTACAATTAAATGAACCTTATTAGTTTGCTTTTATGTGCTCATGTTTACAATTCGATGATTTTTTTTAGTAATTTGGGACTAATTTTTGAAAAGATGGTAGAATGTAATTTGGACAGTGAGGAGACGATTTGAAAAGTTTTATTAGGGAGAGAAGATTAGGTGATTAGATAATTTGTTAGTTAGAGGCAGGAATACCTAAACAAAATCATAAATGAAATATTAAAAGAGATTTATAGGTTAATGATATAAGTACAATTATGATCCTTAGAGATGACACTATAACATTAAGGCTTGGTATATAGGAAAAAACACACTTAAAATTAATTTTGAGACACTCACACAAGTAAAAAAAAATTTCACTTCTAAAATTTTAGAATTGATTTTGAAATACGGCAACAATAATCCAAGTAAAAAATTGATTTAAAATTGTGTTGACCTCCCAGAGCGAAAATTCAAAATCACTATTAGATGTTGTTGGGACTGATTCTTGTGTGCGCTTATTTTCAAGTGTTAGTAGGATCTGATGGATTCAAGGTTAATTATTATCATTATTTTATATTGGACAGATTGCATCCCACTATGTGCTTATAGGTGCAAATTGCACTCTAGAACAAATGTGTGCACGAGAGCATGCATAACCTGCTGTGACCGCTGCAAATGTGTCCCTCCAGGAACCTATGGTAACCGGGAAAAATGTGGCAAGTGTTACACTGATATGGTCACTCACGGCAACAGATCCAAGTGCCCGTAGATTAATACCCATATATCTAGCGTATTATGAAGCCCCTAGCTCGAGTTATTACGTGGTTTTAAGTTTCTAGTGTATTTAATAACTGAGTGATGAGCAGTGAATTATTGAAGTTAATTACTGTATCATGTTAATTATTTATTTCAACACTAGTGTTGTCTACGGCATGGATGTGTCCCAGGAAGAAATTTCGTATAATCTAATACAAGGAGGCTTTTGCTATTCAAATTTTCAAACACCGCAATGACAAGTACGAACATGACTATTTAAACACTTTAAAAGCTGCATGACACTTTTAACTGTATTTAGTACTAATAAAGGACAGAGATATACTAGACATATACAGAGAAAATCTATGTTATTTTTAGCTTTTATGTGTCCTTTTATACAATTTTTTTTCTATGATAGAAAAAATTACAGAAATTTTACATTCACATTTCTCTCTCCACTTATTCTATTTTTTATACCAAAGAGATTTTTTATTAGTCCTCATGATATATAATGAGGCTAATATCCAAATAACTCTTTTTTTTTTCCTTTTCTTTTGGTGTATAATTGTTTAGGTTATTGAAATCAAATCCGGAAGGTGCCAGATCCTATCTTTTTGTCCTTTTTCTTGGCATGGATTGAATCGAATCATTTCACAAATATTTAAGTAAGCCATCTACCACTGTCAGAATGTTTTACTAAAGCTAATTAAAGCATAACAGAGCTAGCTGTTGGTGGCTCTCTTTCTCTGTGTCCCTGATCAATTATGCCGTCCAGAAGCTAATATGGATAAATAGAAGAGAGAGAGAGTGAGGTAAAAAATAAAAAAATTGGTTAATTCAATTTTTAATCTCTTATAAATCACAATTTTTTAAGAAATTGTTTCTCATGATTTTTTTTTAAAAAGATTTAAACTCTATTGTCCAGTTAGATTGTTAATTGTTAATGTAGTAGTTAATATGATCACGTGACCATTTAACTCAACCCAACCCCAAATCTCACCCGCCTACCATTAACCCAAGACCCCGTGCCCCATGACTCATAATTAAAAAATAAAAAATAAAAAATAAAAGGAACCTTAAATGAGCTAAATCTAATTAAGGGAATGGTTGGGGTTAGCATCACATGGAGCTGCGCGGCTACTTTAACCATGCCATAATAGCTGAGGTGAGGTAATCGAGCCACAGGGTGGTGGATCATGCCTGTGAAAGGGGTCCAATGGTAGTTATTGACCCCCCTCTCTGTCTGGTGATGGGTTTGGGTTGCAGGTTCTTAGTTGGTGGTAGGTTGAGTTTGGTAATGGTGGTTTGATGGTGGAGGTGGCTAGCCGTTACTGGTGGTCAGCGATGGAGCGATGGAGGGAGGCCACAATGGTGGCGGTTAGCGGAGGTGAGCGTGGTTTTGTGGGTTGTGTTGTGGTGTTTGGGTGGAGGTTGATACAAAAATTCACGGCAAGTATATCACGTTGTATAAGTAATAAAATCGAGTATAATACATTCAAGCTGCCCATCCTAACAAATTAAGTACTTAGATAATCGACAGGCAAACAAATTGGAAGGAATGAGAGAGGAAGTTTTGATTTGAGAACTGAATTATAAAATACAGAAAATATTCACAAATTTAAGGAACTAAAATATAGCAAATTTGTGATTTAATTCAATGAGATGGAGGAACTAGGCCACTTGATTTTACCTATTATGACATTGCTAATTGTAAAATTAACAAAACTTAAAAATGCAAAAAATATGGGGTTTAAATTCAAGCTATGGGAGGAGTTAGGGCACTTGTTACTTGTGATAATTACACTAATTTAATTTTAATTATTCAATTCTCGTTTGATTCTCCTAACGATTGGGATTCCTTTCCTAATTACTGGCCTTTCTCAAGGTCAAACAATTCTCTTCTCCTATACGGCATACCTAATCTTAGTGTAAACTAACCTATTTGAAGTTTGATTGACATGTGATTTCCACCAAAAAATCACACAATCAGCATAAATTATTTCTAATCTTATGCTAGCCTGTGGATAATCTTGCATGGGTACTCTTATACTCTTTCTCTTGAATCGTATACAAGACAATGATTCAATTAATTAATGGTTGGTTAATCAAAGCATTAAGAACAATGAGATAAACTCAATGAACACAAATCATACTGAATAACCTCGAATCAAATTAACAAAATCAAAAGTAGTTGCATCAAGACTGTAGTCTAAGGAATTTAGTTCATAATGGAAAGAGTAAACGTGGTAGAGAAATAAAATTGAGAAAAGAAGAAATGCATAAAAAGAGATGTAGAGAGGAATGGTGATGATGGAATCCCTAATCCTTGACCTTTTCCTCATCATAGGGTTTCTTCACTCGAAAATTTGATTTCTAGTGTGTTTTCAAGATTTGGGCAAGTTGTATTATGTTCTATTTATACCCATAGGCCAAAAATAGGTTAGAAAATGGTAAAAACGAGTGTTTGGCGTCTGATTCGTGCTCAGTCGCCAAATCTGACGCTTGAGCACCAAAGTTATAATAGCGAAATGCACTTTCTAAGCTACCTGGCGATCGAGCTCTAATTCTGGCGACCGAGCTCCAACTGTCCTAGAAATAACAATTTTGACAAGCTGGTGATGGAATAGGAAAAACACCACTTTCCCTATAGACCTCTGATTGATGTGATTCAAATATGTAATTCAAGGTAAAACATATATATACAATTTTCTAGCTGGAGCTGAGTTGCAATTTGTCCATTATCAAGTTGTAAAGTTAGCAACAAAGTCAACAAAAATTAGTTCAACATAGTCCCTTTTTGCTCCCTCTTCTTCTTGTGCCCTTATTCCTAAAAATCAATGAACCAACACCTAAATTAATCCTAAAATGCATGGAATGGTCCTAAAATTACATGTATACTAAGCCAAATATAATTCTAATTGGAGAGTTATCACAACCCCTAACATAAGACCTTTGCTTGTCCCTAAGCAAAGTAAAATAAAAACAGTGATACAATAAACAAAAATAGAAAATCTTTTTGCGTAGCTGACTCTATATTGTGTGGGTTGTGCGATTGTTGAGGGGAGTCACAATTTTTAATGCTTCAATTTCGTTTGTTTACATTAAGAGATTAAGTAATCGATTGATTTGAAATAAATTGCAAATCATCAAGAGAGGTTAGTAATTAGGAAAGGACTCCCAATTCGTAGGAGAATCAAACGAGAATTGAATAATTAAAATTAAATTAGTGTAATTATCACAAGTAACAAGTGCCCTAACTCCTCCTATAGCTTGAATTTAAACCCCCATATATTCTGCATTTTTAGGTTTCGTTAATTTTATAATTAACTTTGGATTTTCTAAACTCAAATATTTAAAATCAAATAACCTATTCTTCGCTTTTATTATTATCCTCGTGCAAGCTTAAGGTATGGAGAGCTCAACTTTCATAATTTAATACTATTTTTGTTGTTGTCATTAAAAATTTATATTACAACACAATGGGGCATTCCGAGAATGAATAAATAAAATGTAAAAAATAAACACCCCTTTAACAAAGTTTTTTAGAATATCTGAAACTAAAATTTAAAATGTAAAAAATAAATACCCTTTTAAAGAGCCTTTTAGGACTCGAAATCACTAGAAGGTCTTAAAAATCGTGGAGAATATTGTGTTACTCTTTAAAAGTTTTTATGAATTTTAAAAAGGTTTTAAAGAACTTTAAACACCATAATAGTTCACGAACATTTCAGGCATTTATCTTAGAATTTTAGAATAAACAAATGGATTTTAATAATAAATGACACTTCTTAAGTATTCAAAAATGAAAAATTTTAAGTTTTTAATACATTCAATACATTGTTAAAAGATTTATCTTTCCAATGAAAAGTTTTTTCTTCTTGAATCCTTAACAAATATATTGGAGACATTTGTTAATAAAACCCTAAATAAAGTAGAAAAGTTCCAAAACCAATATATATGAAGAATGAGTGTGTCTATATCATATGTTAGATTTGTAACCATGTAAGAATTTTAAAGTAGATACAAATGTACCATCTTATAATTTCACACACTCATAATAAAAATGGTAAGATACATACGAGAGATAATGTATCTTAAATAAAAATAATGAAACACTCTTTTGTTATTATCCTTGCTCCAACTTTCATAATTTAATACTATTTTTGCTGTAGTCATTAAAAATTTATATTGCAGCATATTGGGGCATTCCGAGAATTGAACTCGGGACCTCTCGCACCCTAAGCGAGAATCATACCACTAGACCAAATGCCCATTTGCCACTTAATATTCGAATATTGTAATCAAATTCGTTTAATTTGGCCATACCAAAAACAAATAAGAGATAGATCTAATACAACGCTTGATCGTAGTATGTCTCACTCAACATATTAGGAACACATATATCGCTTTAAGGGATTTTAAGTTGCATTCAACTCTTGAAATATTTATATATAACAATCACCATCCTACATTCAGTAACCAATGCAAAATACAATTTAGTTGCTTGTTCATCAAATACCAAAAAGTTTATCAATGCTCTTAGTCTGGCCTATACAATCTAAAATGTAGTAGGCTTTAACAAGGAAAAAAAGGAGTGAATAGTGCATCTTTAGATGCATTTTTCTCGATCAATTTGATCCTGCAGTAGCACATTGGTCCTATTCAGCTGCATTATCTTCTTCATCAAAACTCAGATTTAATGTCTGTAGTTTAAAGCCTGAACCTTGTATGGTTTCCAAGAGACTAGAAGCCACTCCTGTAGCTTGGACAGTTGTCTGCTTTTTCAACTAAACAGGATCACAGAAAGTTATTAATGATATTGATGTAGAAATAAAATCTATGCATAATCTTCACCTTATAAAAGTTACATCCTAAATTTTCTCCAAGGAAGAATAGAGTTCCTTATATAAAAGGNTATTTCATCTTTGCATCACCTGCACTTCCAAGATAACAATAGATTGAATTCTTTTAAGTTTTGAGTTTATCATTGGAATGGAAACCTTTCTGGCAAATATAAAAAATACTCAAAGTATACCTCTACACTTGCAAGTCCCTCGACAACCTGAACCTTCAAAATGCCAACACCTTCTATGTCCTGCCAAAAGATATATTTATATAAACGAACATGATAAGCAGCGTTTAGGTCAAGAAGCCAAATTTCACAAAGACAATGACAACACACCTAAAGAAGGAAGAAAGAAGACAGAACACAGAAGTGACTGACAGATTATTTCCCAGGACTGTGAATATAATTTAAAGCAGTCTATTTATAAAACCTAAATGCAGGGCGAATAAATGAGAGACACGCTAATGACTAGATCAAAGCTACTGTTGTTGCCGCAAAGGCGCAAACAAAATACATATTCCACCCAGTTCAGGCAAAGCAATATTTGGTAGTGACCGAATGTGCATGATGAGCTTACATCTGGAAAGACCAGATACTGCTACAGATTGCATAAATGACCATGTTATTGCATACTTTTACCCAATTCTGTAGAATAGAACCTATCACAAGGGAGGAGAGGCATGGCCTAACATAAATAGGGGATTCATGTCTAACACCTTAGACTTGCATCATCATCCTTTCATCTTTTTTCCCCATCAAAATGTTGTTTATGATTTCTAAATATAGTACCAATTATCTTCCTTTAAATTATATTTGAATACAATATGAACTGAATTGGGTTTAAAAAACAATCATAAACATTTGTCATGCTCTGGCGTCTTACCCGCCCCGACCTCCGACACCATTATAACCAGGCAACAAAACACGCTCTGGTCTTTTTGTGAAGAAAATAACACAGCTATTTTAAAAAGCAGATTCGGATTATAAGAAGCATTGTCGCTACAAAGTTCATCAAGGAGCTCAAAACAGAATAACAGCATACAACAAGGAAATACAAAGGGTTTAAGAAACACAATAC
>QANU01041085.1:14808-29207 GCA_003254905.1 Nissolia schottii
ATGCCATATCGACACCACCTGTGGCGGGCTTCCACATTCAGGATGCCTCGACCTCCTGAAGTGGGATCATGGTGGCTCACGTGATCACGGCCTGTTCAGCATGTGGCATATAGCCAATTTCAGCATTGGGCATTTGCCCTGTTTCAGCAGCATTGGGCATTGGCCCTTTTCAGCATTTCTGTACCTGCAGCATGATATGACTTGTTTCCTATTGTTCATTTCATAATATTTACTTATCTCATAATTATTTCTAATTCTTTGACTTCCCTTATAAAATGCATGGAATGCACATACTTCACATACCTCATCATAAACATGCTTCATGAAATGTTCCACATACATCATCATACAGTCATTTATAATGTTGTATATATATAATCCAAAAGTTTAGTGCGTGGCCTGATGTGGCCTGGGTGGTCTGGCGAGGGCTTGACCTGTGAGCCTGGCGGGTAAGTCTGGCGTGAGCCTGGCTCAGTTTTTGAAATTTAGCGTCAGAATGCAAATTATCTTTCCTTTTATTCCATGGATTTACCTTGAGCTTTTACACATAATAACCCTATCTAGTCCAGGTCACAAGACCATTCAGAGTTATCTTCCTAAGCTTAGCATCATTTCTAGCATATATATTAACAAAATCAAAGAATCCCATACACATACATATAAGCACATAAACCATCATCCTCCATCAAAGAGGTAAGAACTAGAGTTACCCGCTTCTTCAAGAGCTTGTTGAGGCTAGAAAAAAGATGAAATCAAGCCTTGCTTGCTTGCTTGATGTCCTCTTGACCTAAAATGAAAATCTTGGATGATTATGGAAAACCTAGGTCATGGAAACTTTGATTCACCAAGTGATGAGAAGATAATCTTACTTACTTGTGTTGCTCCTTGCTATGTCTATGATTTGGAAACTACAAGAGTTTGAGAAAGGTGAAGATGGATTTGGGTGGTAAGCTTTGGTGGAGCTTGTATGGCTTTAGGTTTTGGGAACTTTGGAAAATGAAAATGAAAGAACTTTGGAGTGTATGTGTGTGTGTGGCTTCAGGGAGCATGGGCTGGCCGTGGGAGACTTTGGGCCTTTGGCCTAGAGTCTTTTATTTTTCTCTGTATGGTTTTGATCGTGTTCGTTCATTAACTATTTATGTCCGAAAGTCCTAAAAATATTTCGGACATACCGTTGTGACCCATTAATTTTTCTTATTAATATTTAAATCTTTGTTGAGATATTCTTGAATTTATTTTCATATTATTCTATTTTACAGACTCCTGTGAGTCGTGATTAAATTCTAAAAATAACCTAATATCGACCCGAACGCCACCGGACGTCACGAGATCGTCAAATTATTATTCTTAACTAATATTACAGGAATAAAATTAATATTTGAATTTTATTTCATTTTTACCTTATCTTTTCCTTATTATGATATTTTTAATTATTCATTATGTGACATTTCAACGAAGGGAAAAGTCGGGTTGTTACAACAAACGCATTTAACATAAAAATATATCAAATGACCATCCCTGCTTGCAGAATAGGGAGGGGTCGCCCTTACAGCGTCACCAGGGGTGGACTCGTACTTTCATAACATCTTCTGACTTTCATAACTTGACTTCTCGCACTCTTGGCGACTCTAACTTGCTTTTATAACATAATCCTACTCTCGGTACATATACTCATCTTTTTAAATCTGACTTCGATATTAATGCAGGTTTTAAGCCTGTTTTCTCATCATTAACCAATTTATCTTGCAGGATGGCGAGGGGCGTGTCTGTTGACGTGCCAAGATAAGGGGGTTCCTATTATATAACTAAGTATATACTTCAAGGTATTCCGGACCCACTGTGGTCAGAGCTTTCTTAAGATCTTGCATTTTTCTCCTAAGATTCATTTATTATCTTTCCATGTTTACGTGATTTACTTCTAGTTGTCTAAGGTTGTCGTAGCACTTTAATGACAACCCATTTTCTCATGATGCATAAAAAATATAACACATAATGTACAGTTAACTTTACAAAGCAAATACAGTCATAAGCTAAGATGTGCTTAGTATGTGCGGGATATGCATATTTCTCAGGGACTTGTGGATTTCCTCGCTTGTGAAACTACCTTGTCATGTCCTTAAAACCTTAGCTCCTCGTAAACTCACGTTAACCCTTTCTAAACCCACTTGCCTCATTTCTCCCTCTCTGACCCTAATCCTCTCTTTTACTTACACAACCATTTTTCACTATCTTATGTCTAAAATATGCTTATGTCCACTCACACTCTTATTTTTCCTTTACAACTTTACTACCACAACCTCCAAGACCCTAATTCCTCTAAACATGCAAAACCCTAGCCGTATATTCACTATGTGTACACTCACCATCTTTTAGTCTTTTACTATCATGCATTACTAAGTTTCTTTCACTCCATTCTCTATCACCTTCAACTAAATATTTCTTTAGTCTCTCCTCCTATGAAAACCGAATCTCCTCTCCTCTTTGAAACCATCAAAACCATCATTTTTATGTTAAAGACATCATCCACACCTAAGTATACTCATATCCAACAATACACAGAGAAACACCATTAGCTTTTCAAGTACACTACAACATAATATATATACAAACAATATTTCACATCTGGACCACTAAAGTAGTGGTCTTGTTAGGATTACCCACTTGTAGTAGGTTTTTGAGAAGAGGAAGGAAGCTTTGAGTGGAGGTCCCTCCAAGCCTTGGTGTCTCCAAATCTTCTGATCACCTATTCTCAAGAAGAAAATTTTGAGAAAACTAGAGATGAGCTACGGTTTTAGTGAGAAGAAAGTGAGGAAAATTTGTGAAGATGGTGGTGTTGTGTTTTAAAGGGAAGGAGACGGAGTTTCAAGAGATGGCAAGATGGTGTTCTTTCTTGGTTGTTAATGAAAGAAAATGAAGAGGCAAAGGCAAAGGGTTGCTCACGATTTTGGGTGGGAAAAATGAAGCAAGAAGGCAAGGAAACAAGAGGAATATGAGAGGATGAAAATGGAATGGTCTTAAGCTTGACTTGCCTTGTATTTATAGAGGAAAAGAAATTAAATTTCTCTAAAGATTTTGCGGAGTGAAGCTTCGCGAAGGGCTGGAAGTTGAAGGGAAAATTCAAATTATTTTCAAAGAAGTGAAGTGATGGATGCATGGTGTGTGTAAGTGAGTTTGTGTGTGCAAGTAAATGTGTAAATGAGTTGGTGAGAAAAAGATGAGTGGGTGGCTGCCATGGAAGTGATATGGTCGTGTACTCTTGGGAAATTTGGTGAGATATGAGTGATTAAAGTGTGTAAGGTGATAAGATGTAATAGCGTAAGAAAGTGTACTTATCATTGATCACTTTAGGGCAAAAATTGATTTAATTTGGGGGATAATTAATTAAATTTTGGGAGAGGGCGCTGAGAATGAATTTCGGCTGGAAGGGATTTAATTTGGTGAGAAATTGATTTAAATTGATGAGTAGTGATTAGTGGTCATGTTGAAAGCATGGGCATTATTGTTTAATATGCATTATTGTAAATTATGATGATAGTTATCTGTTGTATGTAATTTAACATTCGAACCTCGTGAATGTATATGTTTCTTTATTACCTATTTTCCGAATTTGTATACATGAATGCTCAGAATAATGATAACAAGTTTTGTCTTGAATAAAGACATTATTGGACCTATTATGATCATGTTAAGGGTGACTAACTGATATGGAATAAACTATGTCGAATAAGAGATGTACAACCGTCTGACTCGTGTTAGTTTTATTCTTTATCATGATAAATTTCGAATGTAAATGTTTAATGTGCATTATGATGGATATGGTTAAACCATGGAGTGAGATAATGACACGAGCCAAATGATAAGAGGGTAAGAAAATATGTCTCATGGCATAAAGTAGGTGTCTTTATTTTATGAGTTTAATAAAAAATTAAATAAAGGAAAAATTAAATGGAGTTATTTAAGAAAGTAACCAACTTGATGGAAATTAGTTTTAATAAAAGAACCCATGACATCTCTTGGTCCTCTCTCTAGCCATAATCTTCCCTTCTCAATTTCACCATCACTAAAGGAAGTAAGGGATAAAGGAAAGGAATAGAAACCAAAAAGTACAAGAGGATTTATACTTTTCTAATTATTGTCTTAATCATGAATCAAGATGATATGTTCTTGAACTCCATCTATTATGTATGAGAGTCAAAAATTTCAAGATATTTATGTCCATGGTTATTAAAATCGAGATTTAAATCGTAAAATCGTACGATTTTACGATTTCAGGTTGTGAAATCTTGTTAAATCGGGTGTAAAATCGTTTCTGTGTAAAATCGGGTAAAATCGGGTAAAATCGTACAAAATCGTACAAAATCGCGATTTTAGTGGCGATTTTACGATTTTGCTGTCTGAGCCTCAAAACTGCAAAACGACGTCGTTTTGCCTTGCCAAAACGACGCCGTTTTGCGCTTCTGATGGGCACGCGCGTTTTGCTAGAGAACGACGCCGTTTGCACTCTGAACTTAGGGCTTCCATCGCTGCTGCTTCCTCGACCTCGACCCGTCACTGCTGCTTCCTCCATTCTCCCTCACCCTCACTGCCATCAATCTCCCACTCTCCCTCACCCTCACTGCTGCTTCGTGCCTTTTGGCTTTCACCACGCACGTTCTCTTCCTGCCCTCACTGCACCGGCGCCGTTCGCCACTTCGCCCCCCTCCGCGCCACGCTGTTTTGCACCCACTGCCCCCCGCCGCAACAATTTAAATATTGAACTGGTGCTTCTAATTTATGAGTTCCTGTCTTAAATATTGAACTTGTGCTTCTAATTTATGTGCTTCTAATATTTTTGTAACATAATAATTTTTTAAAATATTTTTTNAGAGAGGTTTGCTAACCTCCACAAGCTCGTGTGGAGGTTAGCTCCATCTACATTTTGCTTAAGACTAAAACACTAACTTCCCATATTTTGAAATTGAATCATGATAGGAGTAATTTGATAATTTTAGCTTGTTTCAATTAATTGAAAGCGGCTTTTTCTCTCTCATGAGAGGTTTAGGGTTTTGGGTGAGAGAGAAAAAAAAGTCACTTTACAATTAATTGAAACAAGCTAAAATTATCAAATTACCTCTATCATGGTTCAATTTCAAAATAAGGGAAGTTGGTTTTTTAGGGTTAAATAAATGTGGATGGTGCTAACCTCCACCTGAGGTTGTGGAAGTTAGCAAACCATTATATATATATAGAGAGAGAGAGAGAGAGAGAGAGAAGTTTAATTGCATCCTTACTTACAGCTAAGATGTACCTGAACATTATATTAAAGCCATTCCTCTGCCAGTCAAGCAGTTAACGCACCAAACAATCTTCTTCAATTTGACCAGCTGCAAAGGTTTAGAATCCAATAAATTTTCTGTTACCCTTGAACCGATATGAAAATAAAATGTATAGAATACCAAGAATTTGTTTTCATCCTTTCCTTTTAAAACATAACATAAAAAACAAGGTGGTAATGTTTAAGTAAAATAAAGAAAAGATATCAACTGAAAAAGAAAAAACCAGAAACCATATCAAACACTCAAAAAAATTGGCACTAAAGCTATTATTAGGTAGCATTTGGTTCTTGTCGTGGGGTAAGAAAGACGAAAACAGTGGAACAATAGAAACATGTATCATGTGTTCTTTCTTTTTGCAGGTACAAAAATTAGTATAAAAACTATCTAGGTACGAACAATTTTGGTTTTTTTTTACTTCGTCATCATCCCCTTATTCAAACATGTTTCTGTCCCTAATATCTGCCTTTTTTGGTCCTAGGACAGGAACCAAGCGCTATCTTTAAATATGCTAAGATGCCATAACTGCTTTTTGGTGTATGAGCAGCTCTGGTTGCAACTTATTGAGTTATTGGAAACTGGATTCTCATTTCTAAGGAAAACAAAAGGTATAAAGAACTTGGAAGAGTGTTGAGCTCTAACCTCGGAGATTTATAGCCAGGTTTGCTTGAGCATCAGCTTCAGAGTTATATTCCTAGAACATCAATAAAAGCACTGTGCTAGTCAACAAGATGACCAACCATTGAGACACACAAGAATTGAACAAGGAGAACTATATTGAAAATGTTCAATAACTAGTAGACTGGTGCTATTGCTTCTTGTGATCTTAGTTATTCACATACAAACTATTTCATGCCATATACAAAGCTTATGCATTATAGGTTGAATGCTAGCAACACTTCAATTAAAATCGACTGACACTTTTTATTTCATACGATATAGCTACTCAAACATTTAGATCACATGGCCCACTCCATAGGTAGGTACATGAATTACAAAACCATGAGAAACAACAGTATGACACATAAACAGTGTAATTTAATAATCTGCAGTCTCTAAATTTTGTTTATCTCTGAGTTGTCCGCTGAGCATTAACCCAGAAAGGGGGTGGACTGGTGGAGGAATTAGCAATAATTTTCATGTTCTAAATAAATATTTAATATAGAGCTAATGACAAAGTACCCTAGGGATATGGTTGATCTTGAATGACAGAAACTTGTCCTTCAGCTCCTTGGCCTCATTACAATAGTAAGCCATATTCTGGTTTTTGATTTTCCATAAACCCTGAATCTGTAGCAAAAGCAATCAAATAACACAGTAAACCAGTTAAAAGAAGCTGCATATAAACTGAAAATTGATCATTAGTTAGTTTTCTGTGGGGGGGTGGACAAAGTAGAAACTATATTGTTACTCTAAATTTCAAATCATCACTTAGATCAATCAGAGTACATTATCTTTATATCATTATCCAGATAAAATTTAAGTAGTTAAAGACAGACGAAGAGTGGTAGAGCAGAAAAGGGTAAATTTTGAGAAGATAATGCATACTCTTAAGAGATAACAAACCTGATTGCAGACAAGCAGGGAATCTCCTTGGACACAAATGTGCTTATATCCTTTGTTAATGGCAATTTTTAATCCTAAAATTAAAGCTCGATATTCAGCAACATTATTTGTTTGATTTCCCACTCCTTCTCGCAATCGATACACCTGTGAAGACAGAGTTAGCTACATTCTCTAAGAAATATAGAAACAAAAGGAATAGCTGCACACGGTGTACACCTTGCTCCCATCTTCAGCATGCAGTACAGCTCCTGCACCAGCTGGTCCAGGATTTCCTTTGGAAGCGCCGTCAAAGTGAAGGATGCAAGAAAGCTGCAAACAGAGATGTAAAACTTTTGTATCATAAAAAAATGTGAAATTTCTTTACTTATTTGATAGATAAAGTAGGTCAAATGTTCCACTTAGGGAGAGAGGTGGACCAAGAAAGAGCAACACATGCAATAAGATCTGTAACCAGAATACAGAATACAGACAACCTCAAATCCAATGGTCAAATGCATTGATTTCAGAGGAAAACTTACTGTAACATTTCATCCAAATCAAAATCACTCTGACCTTGCTTAGATGCTATGACATCTCAAAGTTAAAATATCTAACAAATTCTCAGTTAATAAAACTTCACCAAAAGGATATATTAATTGCTTTTAACAAATATTTTCAACAAATGAGTCCCAGTCCAACCAATCTGCACAGAAAGATAATACACTTCACATTTCATCCCAAGTCAGGACATGTCTTACTGTTGCATCGGGTCAATGACCCCAAGGACAATTTTATTCAGGCTTGCTGCTGTGGCCGCCAGCTTCCAGCTAGAGGAACTGTTAGCTTGCACACAAGCATGTATTAACACTAGTATAGGATGACTGGATTTTTAGAGTTGCATCAGTGATAATTAATAATGGACTAACTTTCCACAGAGGACCCTCAAGATATAAATCATCTAGAGAAAGTCCAAAATTAAGTGTGACTGCCGGAACTTCTTGGTAGGTTTCACACCAATTTGACTTACAGAACTTATACATTTATAACCATATTCTGATGACTGATAAGTTCACACAGATAAAGAAAATAAGGCAGTTAATGACGAGCTTGGACAGTCAATAATTATATGACATATTATATTAAGGTAAGTGTCAATTGCACGGGCAGTTATAATAGTTTTATTAAATAATCATTCAAGGCACATAGGCAACTATGATAGGAATTAGCAAGTGATATTAGCAATTCAAATAATAAATAAACCGGCTTACACAGGTAGACAACTCTGCTTGGGATCCACCAAGTGCAAGATGCTTCTGTGAATTTGTTGAATATGGAGATAACCCAGCGAGTCTCTGTACAAGAAAGAAAAGGGGGGAACACAGACCAAGAAGTAATTAATGAGAAAACATACAATCAACTTCCCAGATTGTATTGAGTGCAAGACCATAGCTTTAACATTTCTTATTTGAATCCCATCAAAGCTATAAAAGAGAACCTTTTGACATCCCTACTAACTTCAATAGACCTTAGAATTTTGAGTTGTGGTGGAGCTCAGGAACATGTTTAACTATCAAGTTTTACAATATTGGTCTCACAAAAGCACCAAATTATGTGCTTCACTTAAATCATAGCATATCTGTGGTAAGAATAAGGCGAAAATCCCTGGTTGAGGATATGTAGATGTTGGTAACTTACACTAGCATCAAACTGAAGGGCTCCTTGCAATCCCTTTGATGAGGAACTCACGTCCAAAGCTCTTCCTTGAGAAGCGTACGGATGCTGAAAGATAATAAATCTCCACTTGAAGTTAAACTCTTCTAAATTGCTAACTTGCCAGAGACACAAATGGCCGAAGGTTAAGATCCAGAGTTTCAAAATAGAAAATCAGTTTAAGACGTTATCAGCAATGCTAAATGTAAATGAACCCCTAAAGCATTACAATTCATCATGAAATGAGAGGCAATAGTTTCAATACAACTATCAAGCCAACATCTAAGCCAGTATTTAATGCATTTGACAGGAGCATAATTTACATACCTTTAATGACAGATTTTTCAACAAACATGTCTTTTGGGATAAGATTAGGCATTTAACCTCTATTTGGTGCAATGCTCACAATTATTTTAGGGGGATTTCTCTCTCATATATGTTGAGAGATTGAAAAGTTTATTTTAGTTTATGTTTTCATTTGCTATGTTTTATATTTTCAAAATCACATGAAGGGAATAGTGAGAATAGTGAGAATAGAAAACAAAGTGAACAGGATCATTTGTAAAAACTTCCAAAAATGTGCCTCCAACCTGATAAGGACAAGCAGCAAGACTTCCGAAAAGGCCTTCATACACATGATTAGCACTGATAGAGTAAGATGATTCCTTAAGGCCATGGGAGACAAGGTACTCCTCAGCTTTCTTAGTTAAAGAATACCCTTTGTAAATACTTACAGTTTCACCAGACACCTGATTACAATAAGTACAAGCACAAGTGAGAATACACCCAACTTCTATTGTAGCCTAAACAATGATGAAGAAAAACAAAATGGCAGTTTTCCAGAATGAAAATGCCAACCCCAGAAGTTCATCAATGCAATTTTACTTGTAAAGAAACTCCATTGAGAGGACAGGCTACGTTTGGATGGCAAAGGAGATAATGACTAATATTTTCTTCTTCTTTTTTCTTTTACAGTGAGTTTGGAAATGATTTAGGGATGGAGTCCAATAACAAGGGTTTAATTTAAAGTCTTATTTTTTGTCACTCCAAATCGGAGAATCAAGAAGGGAAATATATGCATTTCCCCCTTCACACAACACGTGAGAATGAGAACTTCCATTTCCCTAAAATATCACAACGCATCCACACCCAAATGCAAAAACATGAAAAAATAAATAAATAAATAAAAAACTTTGCATGATATAAGAAGAACACAAGGTTAGAAAAAGGGGGTGTACAGAAGATGCAGCAAGTAGAGATTGGATTTCACTGAGAGACTTGTAGACGCCAACGACGTCCCCCTTTTGCACAACGTAGAAAGCATTCTTCTCCTGATTAGCCATTGGAACAAACAACACTTGCAAGCTACAAAAGCATGATGATCTTAGTTGAAAGAGGGAGAAACAACAGAAATTCACATGAATTCGAATGTCTCAAAACTTGAAGTTCATCATTAATGCACCTTGCACAGTGGAGAAGCACACTAGTCTTGCGTGATTTGAAAGGGGAGACAGTGAGAAGTTTGAAAAGCCAAAAGTTTCAGAATTTGAGTACTGTGTGTGATTGAATGAGAGAAGAGTAAAAAAGTAGCCGAGTCTGAGAGTGAGAAGACGGGACAAGGAATGCGTCAGTTTCTGCCAGGCTCGAGTGTTTGCCGGGAAAACAAGGATGGGAAGCCCAACGTTTCCAGTGGGCTCTGACGTGCACCAAGCCCACTTCAGATAATATTTTTATACAGTTTTATTTTTGTATTGACAAAAACAAAATGAGGGTTGTTTTTTTATGAAAAGGAAGGGACGGATTCCATGGTCCACGTGGTTTTGAGATCATTTAATGGATATGCCTACAAGATTGGACAAGAGATCTCTCACTTTAAGGTGTAAAGTGAAGAATTTTATCATTGAATTATCAAAGTGAAAGTGAAACTCATTCTCATGTTAATGATCTAATGGTGAGATTTCTCACCTTATCTTTTAAATTGAAGAATCTCACTTTAAAAAATTTAAATCTTAAAAACTTACCATTATGACACTGCATGCAATTAAAGGCACTTACATGATATTGCAATGAAAGGCCGTTAACTACTTTATTTGCAAAATATGTCACTTTCCTCAAATCCCCTTAACTAATATGACGTTGAAGCCACTATGGGATTCCATTATTTTTAACTCTTCCATAAAAAAAAATATATTTATTTAGATTTGAAGATTGAGAGATCCAAAAATATATCTACACAGACAAAACTCTATTTTTCATTCCCATTCTCACTTTCACATCTTTAATAGTTTGGTTCCTTGACTTTTTATTGTATTGTGTTGTTAATTTGTTTATATATATAATTATATATATAGGTATTCTTTTTAAGGAGATTGGTGTTTAATTGGGGATTGGGAATATTTGGGGGTAAGTATCAACTTGGGGGATCATTCATTGTACAAAATTCTTATGATTCACTTTCCATGGTTATGCCATAAGAAATGGTTCTTTTAAGAAAGCATTAATTTGGACTGTGTGCTCAAAACCCAGTTCAAATCTGACCCGAACAACATCGAGCTTATTCAAGCATAGGACTAAGTTTGAGCTTAAAATTTGACTTAATCAAAATATAGGGTCGAGTTTAAGCAACCTCAAGTTCATCCTAACCCAACTCACATATACTCATATTTGATAGTATGATTATAATTAGAGTAATGCTCATTCTAGTCCTTGAAATTGTAAGCCAAACCACTTTAGTCCTTAAAATTCAAAATATGAATTTTTTTCCCTGAAACTGTAAGTTTTAGGTTAAATTAGTCTCACAGTTCATTATCATTACTATATTGTCATGCTTTTTTGTTATTTGTCACGTTAAATATGAATGTGACAATAATTGGGACTCTAAATGAGTGGTGGTCGTACTTGAAATTGCAAATGAGGTCATCAGAGCATCTACGATTGCAAATAAAGGTGCAATAACAGCTGTGACTTGTAGCTCTGAGTACAGTCACGATCACATTTTCAGCTTCTAGTGGTGTCACACAACCTCAACTACTATCACATTATCATTTAATGTAAAAAAAACTACAAACATGATAATATAGTAATGATAATGAATCGAATGATTAATTTCACCTACAACTTACAATTTTAACAATTAGAAATTTAGTTTTTAAAATTTCAAGGACTAAAGTAACTCGACATACAATTTCAAAGACCAAAATAAGTATTATCACGATAATAATTTATTTTTTTATGTTATAGCTTCCAAACAAAGTAACGTGATATAGTCTTTGGAACAAAGGTGTTACACCTGTCCCAAGCTGTGAAAAGAGGATCATCCTCATCTGGTTGCGTGATTCTTCCATCCACAAATTGGAATTTATTCTTGCCTTTCAAAGCTAGGCGCATAGCTCTTGCCCAATGGTGATAATTTCTTTCAGTTAAGACCTGTGGTACAAGTGCTATTCCAGGATTTTCGCTTGGGTGAAAGTGGATCACGAGAGGGATCGGAGAAAGGATTGATATCAGCTATGTGCAATATGCAGAAACATGAAGAACAATGCTACAACAGCATAAACCAGAAAACAAGAGAAGAGAAATGGATGATCTGAAATTGAATCATCAAAGATGATTTTTCATTGTTAATAATCAGGTATATATACAAGAGATGCAGTAGCTTGATTCACAAGCTACACTAACTANTAAAGTTGCAATAACAACTATGACTTGTAGCTCCAAGTGCAGTCACGACCACATTTTCAGCTTCTAGTGGCGTATATCACATTATCATTTAATGTTAAAAAAAACTACAAACATGATAATATAGTAATGATAATGAATCGAATGATTAATTTGACCTACAACTTACAATTTTAACGATTAGAAAGTTAGTTTTTAAAATTTCAAGGACTAAAGTAACTCGACATACAATTTCAAAGACCAAAATGAGCATTATCACGATAATAATTTATTTTTTTATGTTATAGCTTCCAAACAAAGTAACATGATATAGTCTTTGGAACAAAGGTGTTACACCTGTCCCAAGTCATGAAAAGAGGATCATCCTCATCTGGTTGGGTGATTCTTCCATCCACAAATTGGAATTTATTCTTGCCTGTCAAAGCTAGGTGCATAACTCTTGCCCAATGGTGATAATTTCTTTCAATTAAGACCTGTGGTACAAGTGCTATTCCAGGATTTTCGTTTGGGTGAAGATGATAGGGCGAAAGTGGATCACGAGAGGGATCGGAGAAAGGATTGATATCAGCCATGACAAAAAATTCTTGAACCAAATTCGATGCAAGAAAGCAGATCTATAGCAATACTGAATACAGAACAACAGCAAAAATGGCAGAGAAACTGAATGCAAAAAAGTGTGCAGCGGAAAGAAATCTTTGGATTGAGTGTGATTCAAGAAATCACAAGATGAAATTGAAAATAGCAAAATAACCAAGCACGATCACAACCGCAAATTCATCACAACAAGAAATCACCATAGGAAACCTGAAATCAATCCAATAATAGAACCTGATGCGCTGATGAAGTTTTCTAGGTGAAATCAATGGAACTGTGGACACAGCAAGAATCAACAAAGAATGGCCACTCCAAGATTCCAAGGAAGATTGTAGAAATGTGAGTGAAGAATCAGAGAAATGAACGATCGATTATGGCAAGAAAAACTGATACCTTGATAAAACTGCATGTGTGCAGTATGCAGAAACATGAAGAACAATGCTACAACAGCATAAACCAGAAAACAAGAGAAGAGAAATGGATGATCTGAAATTGAATCATCAAAGATGATTTTTCATTGTTAATAATCAGGTATATATACAAGAGATGCAGTAGCTTGATTCACAAGCTACACTAACTAATTGTCTAACTAAATTCTAACTAACTATAGGTTTGTTAACTTGTCACTCAAGTTACAGGCTTCAAGTCATAATGCTAGCTAACTACTCTTAGTTACAATGGCTAAAGATAATTATGCAGGACAAAATTTACGTTTTGTCTTCTATATCTAACATTAAGAATTATCAATTTTGTCAAAATAACAATTATTTGTGAATAAAGCTAATAACTTGAAAAAAAATAAAAGAGCTTTTATAGTACTAAACTAGAACTCACCAAAATTATTGTGACTTTGTAATTTTCATATTCTATCAAATAAATAAGGGACATGCTTTTTTCCTCTTCATTTTTTTCTCTCTTATCTTTAATTTATTTTTCTCCTTGTCCAAGCAAATCATTAGAGTTAAACGAAACAAAGGGGAAATTTGTTTGAGTTACTGTAATGTAAATTGAAACGAGGAAGACCCAAAAGTCAAAACAATTGCAAAAGTTGAGAAGAGTAAAAAAAAAAAAAAAAAAAAGAACTACGGTTTGATCCGGCTTAGCTTGAGTAAATGAATATTTGCCTGAAAGTCGAAAAACTCCACCAATAAGATTTGAACTCATGCTAATTGAGTAACAAACATATTTTCCACCCAACCATCTACAATCGATTGTTATATTAGCTAACTTTATAAATATAGGGACATATTTTTTGTTTATTTGAATTATATTATATTTTTATACATTTATTTAATTATTATTTTATTATATCCAGTTCTACGAGTGACTCAATGACCCACTGATTGAACCAATAACTTAGTAATCCGATGAGGTGACTGTCACTAGGCCCCGTTTAGCAACTGAGGTACGGTGTCATGATGGCAATTTTTGAAACAAATCCATTAAATGATCTCAAAGTTAAGCGGACCATGAAATCCGTCCCCTTCTATGTTATTATGAGTTGTATAAAGTTATTAATTATATTGTTTAATCAGATTTCGTTGCCTTTTTTTTTTTTTT
>QANU01041132.1:7178-17278 GCA_003254905.1 Nissolia schottii
ATGTGATTAAAATTCCCAACAAGCTCTGGAACTACCTCTGATTTGTTTCCTATTTTATTTTCCTGTCTTTTATTTATTTAGTCTATTTAAATATAAATCAAATCACAAATCTTTCACTTCATTGTTTAATTAAATGAACTCAAGAACGGTATTTTTACAACTCCCTGTGGGATCGACCATACCCTATACTGCAATTGGATTCCTTTGGAATCTGAAAGCCGTAAAGTAGGTATGTATATAAATATTTAATTTGAACGACAAAAAAAGTACAAATACGCCTTCTACGAGCTTTGCATGGTTGTGACAAACCAAAGCTATGACAAGGATAGAGAACGTGCGTTTGGCTTTCATCAAATTTGGCGCCGTTGCCGGGGAGTTGCGTCAAAAATACATCGCTTGAGTTTTGTTTGATTAAACAATTGTGAATATTGTAAATAGTTTTCTTAGTTGTTTTATTATCTTGTTCTAATGTTTTTGGCTAGAATGTTCTGTTATTAAGTTTAAACCAGGTTCAACTCTGACCGAACCGAAGACATAATTCGGAGAATTAACAAACCTAGCCAAAAACAGGTGTCGAGCTAACGACATAAAACAAGCGCTTCCTGGGAAGCAACCCAGTGTTTTGTGAGTTTTATTATTTTAGTAGTTTATTACTTCTAAAGGTTAATTAATTTAAGGTGTTAAAAACAATCTTTATAAAATATGGTGAAAAAGAAAGGTTTTCTTAAATCATGTATTAGGATTGAAATTCGAAAGTGCTAATCTTTTTCAATTAAGCTTAAATTGAAGCACTTTGATTTCAAACTTAATCACTGATTTTGAATCTTTACAAAAGGTGCACATGCTTAAATTGGTAATAGGATTCTTATTTATTTGAGAAAAGAAAAGAAATTTTTAAAGAAAAGAATCCTTTCAAAAAAGCACCTTAAGATGTTTATTTTGAATCCATAAAATCATTTTGGGAAATTCTATCCACACAAGTGGGAACTTCTGTCCACTTAAGCGGGAAATTCTGTCCGCAAAGTTGTAGGAAATTCTGTCTACAACAAAGGATTCAAAATAAAAACATGATGTCTCTAATGTTACTTAGAAGAAAGGAAGTTTTCTTTGATTGTTTTTGCAGGCCGGAAAACAACCATTGAGGGTTCCTAACAATATTAAAAGAGAGACACACATCTAAGGATGAAGAGCATGATTCTTCAAGGAAAGATGAGCCTCTATCTCCTCAAAACATTGAAGCAAAATGAAGTAGCTTGAACAACTATGAAGAAACTACATCAACAAGGCTACTTCAAAGAAATTCACCATAACAGGGAGCACTTTAATTTTCTAGCACCTTAATTAATTAATTTCCTTAGTAGTTTAATATATGCTTAAGACTTGTTTGTTTAAAAACAAAGTAGTAGTTATTTTACTTGGTTTAATGCATGAACACATATATCATGAATTGAACTGTTTCAATATCTATACTAGACTTGTGAATACATACATAGATATCATGAACATGTTCATATGCATTTTTGCTTGTTTGCATAAGCATAACCTTGAAGATGTTTTGAAATCAAGGAAATAAACCCTAAACCGAGTAAAGGAGTGAGCCAAACACTTAAGTGAGATAGAGAGAATCACCATTGTTTTTACACAATTGAATTTGTTTAAGTCTCTAAATTTGATAATTGTATGGAAATAATAGGAAATGATCAAGGCGTTCTTTAGATTTTAAAACCCATTTGGCCAAATAAAGCTGACCTTTAATTAGGAACATCCTTTGTTACCCCATTTGAGCCTAACATGAGAAAATGTTTTGTTTCATAATCCCTAAGCCTTAAAAAGAAAAACAATGATGTCCCTTAATTCCTAGATTAAAAGAGCATTTTAAGTTGGATTATGTGCAAAAGATCTAAGTTAGGGGGAGACAAGGATGAAAAAAAAGTGGGATATACAAAAGAAGAAGCAAAAGCACAAAATCAAGAAAAGAACACATTCTATCCCAAAACAAAAAGAAGAAAAAGAAAAAGGGATAGAAGACAAAAGAAAATCAAGGAGAAAAAGGGTTGAACAAGAAAATGGAATATTGTTGAAAAAGAGAACAGGTGACAACAAGGAGTTGGTTTTCATTGCTCTTTTAATTTGGAAAATTTGCATATCCAGAAAAACCAATTTTCTTTGTAGTCTAGCCCCATTACAACCCTTAAAAGTCCTTTGTGATCCTTGCATGGCCATACTATGCATTGAATGATGAGACAGGTAACAAATTTACATTGTTGTGATTCAATGGTGATATTGAGCGAAACACTCACCCCAAATTGGTCCACTGGCCGGTGTGCGATAAAAGATAATTTCCTTGGTGGAAAAGACATTGGATAGCGTGACAATTCATTACATTAACCGATTGTTCATAAGCATTAATCTCTTGTAAAATAATTTTACTACCTCTTGTTTGAGGACAAACACGGTCTTAAGTCAGGGGGAGTGATAAGTGCCCAAAATACACAATTTTCATCGCTCAAAATGGCACTTATTCTCACATATTTTAAAAGAATTATCTAATTAAATCTCTATGTTTTGTAGGTTTTAAATATGTTTTGATAAAAGGATGCAAGCATAATTTGTGAAGAATAATCCCATGAAGAAGGGAAGAAAAGGGCAGAATTGGAAAAGAGCTTAAAAAGAAGGTTCAGGACGAAGGCATCGCTCAGCGAGGAACCTTAATCGCTCAGCACCTAGAGACTTAATCGCTCAGCGATGATACCTGCATCGCTCAGCGAACTTAAGTCGGCAAGCCACTTGCGCCGGCACCATCACTGAGCCAGCTGGAGCCAACTGGAGCCAGCCAATCACAGAGTACCACGTCAGCGCTGCCCTGCAGAAAGCTGCCAACCATTTAAAGAAGACGCGTACAAGTACGATCGCTTAGTGATATAACGCCGCCGCCCAGCGATAACTACATAATCGCTCAGCGATAGTACCAAAACCGCTGAGCGACGGAGACCAATTTTTGCCTATAAATAGAGGAAGCCGAGACCACTTCGGGGCATTCATCCAACCCCCCTCCATTCTTCACTTCTTTCACATTTTCCTTGTATTATTAAGCTTAGTTTAGTTTAGGTTAGGTTAGGAGCAAAGACGAGGCTTGTGAAGGAGCCGGAGATCGAGGAAGCTTGACGAAGCCATGGCCATGATAGCGTGAGCATGTGTCATGGTAAGTGCCTAAACCTTGCCTCCGAGATTCTCTTGTAAGATGGATTCCTAATCCTCTTTTTGTTGGGATTTTGATTACTATTGTAGTTTGCTTGTATCCATGTAACTATTACATATGGATCTATCTTTTTCTTATGATTTGCTTGAATGATTTCATGCCTAATGCTAGTTTTGTTTAGTGTTTTGATTCTTGATTTGGGACTTATTTACATGAACGAAAGTTATGCTAATTAGGTCATAACCAAATTAAAATCAATAATGCTATGCTTAACTAGAACCTAGACTTGAATGTTGTGAACGAAAGTTACAATCATTAGAGTCTGACCTAAATCATTTCATCTAACCTTGTTGCCGTAACTGGAATAAAGGTTAGCCGTTTTAACATCTGGATTAATGCTGGCGTACCTTGTTAAGCTAGTGTGCGAAAGTGACAGTTTAACAAGGGAAACTTGTGATCTTGTCATGCGCGAAAGTGATGACAAGTTAAGAACTGGTGGCGGGCAATCAAACGATAGTTCTATGTAATAAGTAACTGGATGCATGAAACTATGATGTGATTAAAATTCCCAACAAGCTCCGGAACTACCTCTGATTTGTTTCCTATTTTATTTTCCTGTCTTTTATTTATTTAGTCTATTTAAATATAAATCAAATCACAAATCTTTCACTTCATTGTTTAATTAAATGAACTCAAGAACGGTATTTTTACAACTCCCTGTGGGATCGACCATACCCTATACTGCAATTGGATTCCTTTGGAATCTGAAAACCGTAAAGTAGGTATGTATATAAATATTTAATTTGAACGACAAGAAAAGTACAAATACGTCTTCTACGAGCTTGGCACGGTTGTGACAAACCAAGGCTATGACAAGGATAGAGAACGTGCGTTTGGCTTTCATCATTGAGGCATTGGTATTCTTTTGGTTCGCCATTGACATCTGCATAAATTGCGTAAAGGTGTCTTTTAACTTGGAATTGGGTTGTTGTCGATTTTGTTGAGTTGGAAACTGGTGCGGGGGCTGGAATTGCTGGTAAGGTAGTTGTGCTCTATTAGATGGGCCTGCCTCCTGCCTCCAAGGTTGGTAGTTCTGATTCTGACTCCTTGGGAATTGCTGGTACGGCCTCTGCTGGTTATTGATAAACTGTTCTTCTTCTTTCCTACATTCACAATAACCAGTTGGGTGATCACCAAAACAAAATTCGCATTGAAATACCTGGTGTCTTTTAGATGACTGGCTTTCTTTCAGCTGTTTAGGAAACTCATTCAGTGTTTTCCTCATTTCATCCAGTTGTTGTTGGAGCTGCCTGTTTTGGGCTAAGATGGCGTCATTTGTTCCCAGTTCCAGTATACCTCCCTTCCTTACTGGGTTTCTGTTGTACTGCCCTTGCTGGTCTGTCAGTGCCATGGATTTTATGATGGTTATGGCTTCTCCTGGCGTTTTAGACATGATTTGCCCTCCAGCTGCTGCATCCAACATAAGCTTATGCTGTTGTTGCAAGCCATTTCGGAAGATATGAATTTGTGTCCTGGCATCGAATCCATGGTTTAGACATCTCCTCAGCATTGATTTGTACCTCTCCCATGCTTCACATAGGCTTTCGTTTGGTGCCTGCACAAAAGTAGAGATAGCCATTTTTAAATCAATAAATTTCGATTGAGAAAGGTACCTTGAGCAGAATCATTCTTCTAATTGATCCCAGTTGGAGAGAACAGTTTGGGGTTGGTCGAGCAACCATTCTTTTGCCTTTCCTATCAGGGTTAATGGAAATAGCCTTAGGAAAATAGCTTCCTCATCTGCCTCAGACAATGCCGCGGTTCCACACAGCTCACAGAATTTTGTAAGATGAGCATAGGGATCTTCATGGTCTAAACCTGCAAAAGGATCAGCATACATAAGTTGAACTAAACCTGGTTACATTTGCGGCATTCGTTGTGTCCCGGTGGTTGTTCCCATGCGAATGATGTTTCTCGGGATAAAGTTGACAAATGCATGTCAAAAGGAAAGCAAACCAAAGTTTCCTTTAAACCTAAGAATGTTGTCTCAACTACTAGACCTCTCCAGTTACTCCATATGGACTTATTTGGCCCATCAAGGACAAAGAGTTTTGGAGGAAACTATTATGGTCTTGTAATTGTTGATGACTACTCTAGGTTTACATGGACTTTATTTTTATCACACAAGAATCATGCTTTTGATGCATTCAAAAGATTTGCTAAAACTGTTGAAAATGAAAAGTCTTTGAAAATTGCATCAATTAGAAGTGATCATGGTGGTGAGTTTGAAAATGTATCTTTTGAAGAGTTTTGTGATGAACATGGCATCTCTCATAACTTTTCCGCTCCTAGAACACCTCAACAAAATGGAGTTGTGGAAAGGAAAAATAGATCTCTTGAGGAATTAGCAAGAACTATGCTTAATGAAACAAATTTGCCTAAGTACTTTTGGGCAGATGCAATTAGCACGGCTTGCTATGTTTCTAATAGAGTTCTAATTAGGCCTTTTCTAAAGAAAACTCCATATGAGTTGTTCAAGGGTAGAAAGCCAAATATTGCACATTTTCATATCTTTGGCACAAAATGTTTCGTTCTGAACAATGGCAAAGAAAACCTTGGAAAATTTGATGCAAAAGCAGATGAAGGTATATTCCTTGCTTACTCACTTTCTAGCAAAGCCTTTCGCATCTTCAATAAAAGAACACATACCATTGAGGAATCTATTCATGTTTCTTTTGATGAAACTAACCCCTCCAAGGAGGAAAAAGTTGTTTCTTTTGATGATGATGAAAGTGAAGTTACATTACCAAGAGATGATGATCAAATCCAAGGAGAAAGTAATCTTGAAAATAATTAAGAAGAGGAGCAAGTTCAGGATGATCTACCTAAGGAATGGAGAACACACAAAGATCACCCAATTGACAAAATCATAGGTGATATATCAAGAGGAGTTACAACAAGCTGAAACTCAATGATGCTTGCTTGCACATGGCATTTGTGTCACAAATCGAGCCATCCAAAGTACATGATGCACTAAAAGATGAACATTGGGTACTTGCCATGCAAGATGAACTCAATCAGTTTACTCGCAATGAAGTTTGGGAACTTGTACCTGCCCCTGAAGACAAACAAATCATCGGTACAAAGTGGGTGTTCAGAAACAAATTAGATGAAAATGGCATCATTGTACAAAACAAGGCAAGATTGGTGGCACAAGGATACAATCAGGAGGAAGGAATTGATTATGACGAAACCTATGCTCCAGTGGCCAGGTTAGAAGCAATACGTTTACTTTTGGCATATGCTTGTTTATTAAATTTTCAATTATACCAAATGGATGTCAAAAGTGCATTCTTAAATGGTTATATACAAGAGGAAGTTTATGTTCGACAACCTCCTGGGTGTGAAGACTTTAAAAAACCTTCTCATGTATATAAACTTAAGAAGGCACTTTATGGTCTTAAACAAGCTCCCATTATGTGAAAAAGGATTTGAGAAAGGTAAAGTTGACACAACTCTTTTTATAAAAAGAACTGAAAGTCATACTTTACTAGTTCAAATCTATGTTGATGATATAATATTTGGTTCAACTAACGAGATTTTATGCAAGGAGTTTTCAAATCTCATGAAAGGAGAATTTGAAATGTCCATGATGGGTAAATTGAATTTCTTTCTTGGTTTGCAAATTAAGCAAACTAAGAAGATCGATACTGACATTCTACCTAAGCTGGGGATTTACAAGGATGTCGATGGGGTATTCCGACACAAGGCCAATTCAAGAGATTCTACACCTCCTCGACTGCCATCCGCATCTGCTTCATCTTCTGCTCTGGTTATTCCGCCACCCTCCGTCAGTTCAGATAGCCCATTCCAGATGATTCTAGAGAGATTGGATCATATACAGACCGCACACACTGCTCGCTTTGACCATATTGATGGTCGTATTGATTCTATTCATACCGACCTGCGTGGCGACATTGAGCGACTATCCAAACAAGTTGAAGAATTCACCAAGATTCATAATGATGTCTCTCTTGACAATCTTAACTTTCCAAGTGACACTGATCTGTGATTCCATGACTTAGGATTTTTATTTGTTTTATGATGGTTGTATTGTTTGACATTTGACTTTTTATTTGGTTTCCGTTGTAATAGTTTAGTACTTTTAATTCCTGTAGTTGAATTTCTGCTTTGGTTGAACATTTGTTTCGGTTGTTATACTCTTGATTGTGATTATGTGGATTGTTAACCTTTGTTATAAATTTTGTTATATTGTATATTATATATTGTCTGTATTGTATCTGCTGTGTTCCTTTTTCTTCTTTTTGATGATGTCAAAAAGGGGGAGAAAGGTTCTGTGTTGTCTGGTTGTGCTTGGTCTGTTTTTATACAGGGGGAGAAATTATTCAAAACCAAGAAAGGCCAGAGAGTCAAAAACACAGGGGAGCAATACAGTGGATTAATCACTTCAACTTTCAAAGGATGTTTTGTCATCATCAAAAAGGGGGAGAATGTGAAGAAGACTCTTCCTCTGACCATTAATGGCGTGGTTTTGATGAAGACAACAGCATCAACAAAAAGCAGAAAAAGGGAAGACTCAATCAAGATCAAAGAACCTCAAGGCTCAAGCTGCACATCTTTAAAGGTTCAAGATTTTAACCCTAGAGTCAATAGTTAACACATGTTAAAAGATTAAAGGTCAATGGCTCAAAGTTTTTCAACATAAACATGTCTAACATTTTTATAAAACCCTAGGACGCATATGGCAACATTTTTCAAAGGGTTTTTAACATTTTAAATCGGTTTCTGCATGGTTAATTGATTACCATGCTTGAGTAATCGATTACCAGCACTTTGAATTCAAAAATATTCAAGTTTTAAAGTGTGTAATCGATTACCAACCCGCAGTAATCGATTACCACCTTTTGAAATTTGAAAATATGGTCGTTTGTTGTGTGTAATCGATTACCAATCTATAGTAATTGATTACATGCTCGAATGGGTGTGTTTTTTCATGAAACAATGCGTTGTTTTGCATCATATGCTTTGGCATTGGTTCATGAACAGGCACTACTGCCTATATATTGTAGAATTCGTGCAGAACCAAGTACATACAATCAGAACTTCATTCTTTCATTGATTCTTACAAGTTTTACATGTTCTGATCATTGTTCTGATCATAACTTTCAAAGTTCTTTTCAATCCAAACTCAGAAAAGCATTGAGCCATAACTTTCATATCTTTGAGTGCTTTCTATTCAGGATTATCCTTCCCTGAGTTTAGGATTGTTACAAAGCCATTGTATAACATCTTCTTCAAAAACAATTGGTTGTTGTAAACACCGTAGTTTTCGGTGTGTTGTTCTGATCATCACCGTAGGGTTCGGTGAAGACATTGTGTAAACAGGAGAACGGTTGTGTTCTCTTGTAGTTGTCGGTGTAAGTGCCTTGGGTGTGAGGTTGTACACAACACAAGATTACATAGTGGAAAAACCCTGCCTCAGAACAGGGGACTGGACGTAGCCTTCGGTTGTGAAGGTGAACCAGGATAAATTCTCCGGTGTGATTCTTCTTATCCCTACACTTTTACATTCAGCAATTTACAATTTCCGCTGCATTTAACATTATCAATTATTTGGTTAATTGCTGGGTCTTGCTCTAAATTTGGGGATTAGGGTTTCATATCTCTCAAAGAACCAAAATCCGAGAAAAACGAGAAAAACCTAATTCACCCCCTCTTAGGTTGCTATCCAGAGTTACATCCTCTTTCATGGGGTCTGCCTTCGCAGGATCCTCCTCCTCATCTGATGTGGGCTCCGGTACGTCCGGCGGGTCGCGGGGTCTGGTGGACAGTCCCGCCTCGCTATCGTGTGAGCGAGGTGCAAGGCGACGGCCGTATACCTGAGTCACGCGTATCCGGGCTCCTTTCTTCTTCGGGTTCGGAGGTCGCAGCCTCACTGACACTGGATCTGCCTCTACATCTTTCTCATATGGGGGTGCCTCGTCATCCACTGGAGGTACTTGATCAGCCGGCTCTGGGGGTACTGCTCGGAGAAGAAGGGGGTCATGTACTACCAACACTGACCAGTGCTCCGTCTCGACCCCTGTCTCAGGGTCTACGGTCCTATAGATGCTGCTGATGATCCGCGTCTTCCTCGGCGGCGGTGTAGTCATCGGTCTCACCTGAAGACATAAGTGAGTGGGGGTGAGAATGGTTAGTTACCAGTGGATAACTATAGGGTCGTGAGGTTACTTAATTAAGCTTCAGGCCACCCAGGGGTTCTCTAAGTGTTCATGCATCTAGATGTGGAACTAGGTTTCCCTAGTTGTTCCAATTGTTTAATACAATATGTTTTGATGATGACAAATACAATAATATTCTAATTGTCTATGTTTATTGTATATGCTTATATTTGTAGAACTAGGTTAGGTTTCCTAGTTGTTCTATATCTTGATGATGACAAATAGAACATAACAAATAGATAATGACAATTATAATGCAAAAGGATGTTACATGCTAAAAAGAATACATTTGATGTTATATGCTAAAAAGAATACATTTGATGTTGTATGCTAAATAGAATACATTTGATCTTGTATGATTGATCTTAATGGTAATCATATAGCTTACACATCATACAATGTTATATGAAAAACATCCTTTTGAGAACATATGCAATAACTCTCTATATGTGCTTGATAGATTAACTATTGGATATATTTGGGTCTATATGTGCATATGCATGAATATCAAGTGCTTTAGTGTTACAATGCATGCATGCTAGGCAAAGAATATTATTTGATTAATATAATTTGATCCTTGCCTAAACTGTATATGCATGATGCATTGATTAATCTATATATGCATATGAAGATATTAGAAAACATTGGACTAACTATAC
>QANU01041153.1:0-10944 GCA_003254905.1 Nissolia schottii
CTTTATGTCACCTTTCTCCAAAGATGAGGACCTTGCACAATGAAGAGGATGATGATGTTGTTCATCTTGGTTGTGAGTGTAAGAAAATGAGGCTAAGATAAGGAGACTTTGTGTGTGTGTATTCAGTTCTTGGAGGGTGAAAGAGGGTGGCAAGAATGTTTGCTTTCTTGGAGACACAATGGTGTTCTTGGAGTTTGGCTTGAGGAGTGGCTATGGAGACTTGGAGAAGATGAAATTTTTCTTGAGATTTTTGGGGGAGAGCTCAGTTTTGGAGAGCTGAATGGAGAGAAAATTAACTGATTTTTAGGATTTAATAAAATGTAATGAATAGTGGGAGGTATGGGCATGGGTATGGTTTATGATGTGAGAAGGTATGGTGATGAGATGTTTAGAAGCTTAATTTAGGGGATATTTTTGACCCAAAATTTCTTAAAAAAAAGTGCAGCCCTTCTCCTTGCAGCTACTGAGATTTTATTTTCTCCCGGTCCCGGTTCGCTCGTGTTTTATCGCTCGCAGTCTCGGTGCGTCGCGCACGGTCGTCCGAAAAATATTCCGTTTGACCCGTCGCGATCCTCTAATTCCCACCTACCTAAGGGTATTAATGTTTGAAGGTGTTTGTGAATTTTTCTCCAGGAGATTATTTTCACAGACACCGTTTTGCGTGCCAAAATTTCATCGGCAAACAATGGCGGTTCGGTTGTCTGCCGAATTTTCTACCGCGACACGTCTAAATTCCTAGGGATATTTTAGCTAAAATTTTCCATCTCAATTCTCTAATCATGATTAGAAAATCAATTAATCATTTATATTTTACTAATATTTCTCTAAGGAAAAATCGGGATGTTACAGATGGTATCCTCAAGACCTATGTTGAGTGAAGGGTTAAATGTAAATAGGCCTCCTTGTTTTAACGGGGATCATTATGATTTATGGAAAATCAAGATGATGATCTTCATCAAAGCACAAGACCTTGAAGTTTGGAAATCTATTGAAGAAGGTCCATTTGTACCTATGTTCACAAAAGAAAATGGGAGTGAACCTAAACCCATGAGTGCTTAGAATAACGAAGAGAAAAAGAAAGTGCAGTATGACCTAAAAGCCATGAATTACCTAACCTCTGCCCTAGGTATGGATGAATTCTTTAGAGTCTCTTCATGCAAATTAGCCAAAGAGATTTGGGACACCTTAGAAGCCACTCATGAGGGCACTAATGAAGTTAAGAGATCAAAATTAAACACTCTATCACAAGAATATGAGATGTTTAGGATGCTTCCTCGAGAAAAGATCCTTGGTATGCAAAAAAGGTTTACACATTTAATTAATCATTTGTCTGCTCTTGGCAAAGCTTATTCTAGTGCAGATTTGAATCTAAAGGTGCTACGATCATTGACTCGGATATGGCAACCGAAGGTGACGGCGATCTCAGAAAAGAAGAGCCTATCCAAGATGACTCTGGCAACTCTATTTGGCAAACTGCAGGAACATGAATTGGAGTTGAATCGTCTGGATCAACATGAACAACATGAGAAGAATCACAGGTCAATTTCTTTAAAAGCCAAAATTGATTCTGACAAAGATGATTATGATGGAGATCCAGAGGAAGATGAAGGTGACAACATGAATCTTTTGTTTAAAAATCTTGGAAAGTTTTTCAAGAAAAAGGGAATACGGATTTGTCAATCTAAGAGATTCATAAAGAAAAATGACTCAGCTTCTCCACAAAAATTCACATACTTTGAGTGTGGGAAACCCGGTCACATCAAGTCCGATTGTCCAAATATTCGAAGAAAGAAGAACAATCTCAAAGATAGATTGGACAACAAGAACAAAAAGGGCAAGAAAGCATATATGGCATGGGAAGATAATGATATCAGTTCTTCATCAGAATCTGAAGATGAGAAAGCACATATAGCGTTTATGGCTACACACCACTCTGACAGTGATGATGAAGAGGTTAGTACTGATAAACTTTCTTATGAAGATTTACAAACTGCTTTTGAATGCATACAAGAAAAATGTCTAAATTTTTCCAAAATCTATGCTAAGAAGGAAGAAGTACATTTGATTAAATCTATGATAGAAAATCAAGATGCTTGTAAGAAATGTACAACTTTAGAAACTAAAGTTGATAATCTTCAACAAATTGTATGCAAATTTGAAAAAGGAAAACATGGATTAGAAGGCATTTTAAGCATGCAAAGAAATACTAAAGATAGAAGTGGATTAGGTTATACTCCACAGAAAGGTAAAAATGATGTGAAGAAAACCTTGTTTGTGAAGGCTAGTAATCCACAACCAAATATTCATGCAAATAAAAATGTTTTGCTCTCTAAACCTAAATTTCATAATGATAGTAAAATGCATATAGCAAGAAATAGCATCTATCATGTGCCTACTTCAAAGCTTTATTCTAAACCTAATAACTACTATGCTTCAAATTCAAATAAGTGTTTACCAAGAAAAATTCATTTTATTCCAAAAAGAAGATATATGTGTAGTTATTGTTGTTTAGAAGGACACACCAATAATGCATGTTACATCAAGAAATATGGTGTTCCAAGTGGTCAACTCAAGTGGGTTGTGAAAGGATCTAACCGATAAGGATCCAAAGCACATTGGGTACCCTACCTCCACTTCTAATCTGTTTTGTAGGTATGCATGAGGACAGCAAGTGACTTATGGTATCTTGACAATGGCTGTTCCTCACACATGACTGGTGACAAAACAAAGTTCTTCTTGATTTCAAAGAACAAAGGAAAGGATATGACATACATAACAATGAGAGAGGCAAAATCATTAGCATTGGAAGAATAGGTACGCCTCCTCAAACTACTATTGAGAATGTGTTAAATGTTGAAGGCCAAGGTCAAAGCTTGCTTAATATTAGTCAATTATGTGACAAAAGGCTTTATGGTTGGATTTGAAGATGATATTTGTATGGTTAAGGATAAGAAAACCAAAGAAGTTAAGTTTTCAGGCTTAATAAGATTTTCATGATATCTTTAGAAAACATATCGTCTAGAAACACATGTCTTGTTTTGTATACATTGTTGTTTCCTACACCACTGTTTTGGATATTGTATCTGTGGTCCTTTTTCTTCTTTTTGATGATGTCAAAAAGGGGGAGAAAGATCTTGTTTGGTATTGCTTGGTTTGATTTAAACAGGGGGAGCAAATGTTGAGAAACCAAGAAAGGCTAGTTAGTCCAAAACACAGGGGGAGTACTAAGACAAAGAACTTCAACTTTCAAGATGGTTTTGTCATCATCAAAAAGGGGGAGAATGTGAAGAAGATTCTTTCTCTGACCTATGATGGCTGGGTTTTGATGACTACAAGCACATCAACAAAAAGCAAGAAAAAGGCAAAGACACAACCNTGAGGACAGCAAGTGACTTATGGTATCTTGACAATGGCTGTTCCTCACACATGACTGGTGACAAAACAAAGTTCTTCTTGATTTCAAAGAACAAAGGAAAGGATATGACATACATAACAATGAGAGAGGCAAAATCATTAGCATTGGAAGAATAGGTACGCCTCCTCAAACTACTATTGAGAATGTGTTAAATGTTGAAGGCCAAGGTCAAAGCTTGCTTAATATTAGTCAATTATGTGACAAAAGGCTTTATGGTTGGATTTGAAGATGATATTTGTATGGTTAAGGATAAGAAAACCAAAGAAGTTAAGTTTTCAGGCTTAATAAGATTTTCATGATATCTTTAGAAAACATATCGTCTAGAAACACATGTCTTGTTTTGTATACATTGTTGTTTCCTACACCACTGTTTTGGATATTGTATCTGTGGTCCTTTTTCTTCTTTTTGATGATGTCAAAAAGGGGGAGAAAGATCTTGTTTGGTATTGCTTGGTTTGATTTAAACAGGGGGAGCAAATGTTGAGAAACCAAGAAAGGCTAGTTAGTCCAAAACACAGGGGGAGTACTAAGACAAAGAACTTCAACTTTCAAGATGGTTTTGTCATCATCAAAAAGGGGGAGAATGTGAAGAAGATTCTTTCTCTGACCTATGATGGCTGGGTTTTGATGACTACAAGCACATCAACAAAAAGCAAGAAAAAGGCAAAGACACAACCGATGAATTGCAACGATCAACTGATCATCATATTGAAGGTTCAAGTGTTTTTACCTTAGAGTTTAATAGTTAGCACTTGTTATTGATATCATGGTTAATGGCTCATAAGGTTTTCATTCTAACAAGTCTAACACTGTTGCTAAAACCCTAAACTCATATAGCAACACTTTTCTAGGGTTTTCACACTTGGAAATCATTTTTACATGAGTAATCGATTATTCACTTAATGTAATCGATTACCATTGTAACACCCTAGGTTAGCAGCTTATGCTTAAGTCATAATCTGACTAGGTTGTTATCTGTTGTGTGGGAATACTAATAGTCCCTACTTTACTTAGGAAAATAGTTAAGTTAACTGAAAGTAAGGACCCATTTTTTCTTCTTAAACATAAACTATTATCATACGTCAAACTAGAGCCATGCGCGTGGACTATTATGAGTCCCGTATAATCGTATCACAGATAAAGGCGTGCGTCGTCTGTCATACATGTACATACATTAATAGTAAAGTAAACAGCACTAAGTGGGTCCAACAGTCAATGTCATACATATACATATTATAATTGTTGTATCCATACATGAAAAGGGCTGTACATATCCTAAGCCCGTACTACCAAATAACAGGTATCAAAATATACATCAAGCTAATGCTACTGGCAAAAAGCGTCGTCTGATGACAGGGTCTGAGTATAGTCACGTCTCTGGCTCCTCCTCACTGGACTCCTCCCCCGGATCCTCCTCGGGGTCCTCCTCAGGATCCTCATCCGGCTCTGACTCCGTCTCCGGCTCGTCATCCTCGTCCTCCACCTACATGACCTCCAGAGGATACTCCTCCTCGGGTGATGAAGGTACTGGTGCCTGTGGCGGGTCCCGTGGGCTTGAGGATGGACCTGCCTCATGACTGGGAGTGCGAGGTGCGAACTGACGGCGGTAGTTCCTAGCCGTCCTCATCCGTGTAGTCTGCCGGTAGGCTCTGGGCGGTCGCAATCTCACAGATACTGGGTCGACCTCCATGTCCCTCTCGTAAGGAACGGGCTCACCGTGGGTGGAAGTCTCTGGCTCGGGGAAAACCGGTGGTGCGACACAGCGGGGTGTGGGGCGGTTCACCACAAGCACTGACCAAAGTCTGTCTCAGGATCTACGGTCCTAAATCTGCTGCGCAGGATCCGCCTCTTCTTCGGCGGGGTCGTCATCTATCTCGCCTGAAGCCATAAGTGAGTGGGGGTGAGAACAGTGGTTCTCAGTGGTTAACTATGGCGTAGGGGGGATCTGGTTACTCAATTATGCTCCGGCCGTCCAGGAGATCTCTAAGTGTGCATGCATCTAGACATCCTACCATTTATTTCTTGCCTAAGTTCCTAGGCGGCTTTATCTAGTTACTAGGTGACAAGGGGAACTAGTCTTTCTTACTAAGTTCTCGTGCTTTCTATCCTTGACCGTTCTGACACTACTACACATAAATGTATGCCCGGTGACCTTGCCCCATGCGTTCCCTTCGAGCATGGTGACATGGTCGAGACATAGCGACGCTTTAACCACATAGGTATGTATGCAAGGTGATCGTGTCCCATGCGTTCCCTTCGAGCCTGGTGACGTGATCGAGCCCCATGCGTTCCTTATGAGCATGGTGACGTACGCAAGGCCTGCGTTCCCTCCGAGCCTGCTCCTGCGCACTATGCATGAACTTTAACATCTTAATTAACCGGTATCATATACTTTCTTTTTCTTACGCATACCGGCTCACCCGGGTTAGCGTCTTCTCATTCATCATATCTCATTATCACGTGCACTTTATCTTTCTGTACTCTTCTGGTTCTTACGTTCATTATCATCCTCATTCATTAGCCTTGGTCATATCATAGCCTCTAGTGGTCTATCCTCATGATGCATGCAAGACTCAGTACTCATGTTCTTGTTCTTGGCACCCTTAGGTGGCTTACAGCAATACAAATAAACATGTCACATACACTTCTACTGCTAGGTGCTCGTTGGAATATAATGGACCTCGGAACCGCTTTTTCGGAAACCACTATCAACGTCAGGGAACCTCTGCAGAACCCACTAAACTACTCTATGGGATCGCTCAACCACTCCAGGGGATCTCCGCAGAACCCACTTGGCACCGCTGCTGGCGCCAGTCAGAAACTTCAGGAACCCGCTCAGACGCTCTAGGGTAACTCCGCGGAACCCTACTCAGTCACCACTGCTGGTGCTCGCTCGGTCTATTCTTCAGGGACCACTCAGTACTCTAGCGAACCACTCCATCACTTTTGAGAAACCCTCTGCGGAACCCACCTAGGACTCTCCAGGGACCCACTCGGCAACTAGTGGACCACACTACCACTCTAGGGACTCCTCCGCGGAACCCCACTCAGAAACTATCTAGGAACCCACTCAACCGCTCTAGGGGACCTCCGCGGAACCCCACTCAGTCCCATTCCTGGTGCCCACTCAGCACTCTTCACCGGCCCCTCTCAGCACTCCAGGATCCTCCGCGGAACCCTACTCAGCACCATCTCTGGCGCCATTCAACATCTCCCTACGGACTCCTCTCAGTCGCTCTAGGGATCCTCCGGGGAACCTTACTCAGTAACTCTCCAGGTAACAACTCAACCACCCAAGGTTCCTCTCGATCACTCTCCGCGTACCCATCCGACATCCATCCAGGCGCAGCTCAACAACTCCCTAGACTCCTCTCCTTCACCCTCCGCAAATCACTCGGCGCTTACTTCCTTACTGGTTTTCTCTCGTTCTCCCACCTTCATCCCGAGTCCAAACATCACATATTCTAACACTCATTTTCCTATCTAGTCCAGGTCACATGACCCTTCAGAATCATTTCCTAAGTCCTAACATAGCATTTCTAACATATTCATCATAAGGCATGCAAGCACATAGACACATACAAACAACATAGGCCACCAAAGGAGGCCAAGCCAAGTTTACCCACCTGTAGAAAACTTGGGGGGTGGCGGTGAGGAGAGTTTTGGGTGAAGTCCTACAAGCTTTATTGTTTTCCAAAGCTTGAGCTCCTCCTTTCTCCAAGATGAATATCCTTGAGCAAGGTGGAGGATAATGAGGTTGTTTCCTCTTGCTTTTTGGTAGAAGAGAATGAAACTAAAGTGAGGAGACTTGAGGGCTGTGGCTTCGGTTTGGGAAAGATGCAGGAGGGTGAGAGGGTGCTTGAGTGTTTGGAGACAAAGTGTTGGTCTTGGAGCTTGGCTTGAAGTGTGTTTATGGAGGAAGTGAGAAGATGAAGTTTTCTCTTGTGAACTTGGGGGAAGGCTCGGTTTTGGAGGGCTGAATGTGAGGGAATTAATTGAATTTTTAGGATTTAGAAAAAGGTGGTGAATAGTAGGAGGTATGGGTGTAGACATGGTTAGTGATGTGACTTGGCTCGATGTGTAAGAAGGCATGGTGATGTAAGTTTGGAAGCATGATTTTAGGCATTAATTTTTGGGCAAAAATCCCAGCTCTAGACCGTGCAGCCCTTCAGCTCTAGCTGCTGAAATTTCATTTTCTCCCGATTCCGGTTCGCTCGCAGTCTCGGTGCGTCGCGAACGGTCGTCCGAAAAATATTCCGTTTATACCGTCGCGATCCTCTAATTCTCCCCTACTTAAGAGTATTAATACTTAAGGATGTTTGTGAATTTTTCTCCAGAAGAGTATTTTCATAGACACCTTTTTCGCGTCAGAAAATTCTGTCGACGGATAGCGGCCGTTCGGTTGTTGGCCGAACTTCCTATCGCGACACGTCTTATTTCCTAGGAATATTCTACTCAATAATTTCCCATTTTAATTCTCAAATCACGATTAGAAGCTTAATTTAATAATTATGTTTATGATTATTTTTCTAAGGAAAATCGGGATGTTACATTCCACCCCCTTAGAAAAATTTCGCCCACGAAATTTAAATGAAGGTTCGGGCATACCTTCAAACAACTCAGGATAGGCCCGTCTTATGTCTGCTTCCAGCTCCCACGTCTGGTCCTCACAAGCTCCATTTTCCCACAATACGCGTACCATCTTGACCTCCTTGTTCCTGGTCGTGCGAGTCTTTCGGTCCACAATCCGTTGAGGCGTCATTGGTAGAGCGAGATCTTCCCTCGGTTGTACTTGATCCGTTTCCAAGATGTGATCGGGCGACGCGTGGTACTTCCTCAGCTGGGAGACGTGGAACACGTTATGGACATAAGCCAAATGCGGTGGAAGAGCTACTCGGTAAGCAACCAGTCCAATGCGCTCCAGAATCTGAAATGGCCCTACGAATCTGGGACTCAGTTTCTTGACCTTGAGGGATCTTCCAAGTCCCGTGGCTGGTGTGATCTTCAAAAACACATGTTCCCCTTCTTGAAATTCCAAGGGCTTCCTCCTGACATCTACGTAGCTCTTCTGACGATCTTGTGCCGCCTGGATTCTCGTTCTAATTGTCTTGACCCATTCTTCGGCTTCCTTGATCTCATCCGCAGTACAGTTCCAGAACTTTGCTCCTTCGTGCCAGGACAGTGGAGATTGGCATTTCTGACCATATAGAGCTTCGAAAGGAGCCAAGCCAATACTCGCCTGATAACTGTTGTTATAAGAAAATTCGACTAAGGGTAACATCTCATCCCAATAGCCAGGTAAGTCCAGTGCACAAGCTCGCAACATATCTTCCTGAACTTGAATCATTCTCTCTGACTGTCCGTCGGTCTGTGGGTGATAGGCAGTGCTAAGGCATAGCTTCGTCCCGTAGGCTTTTTGGAATGCTGTCCAAAACCGTGAAGTGAATCGGGGGTCTCTGTCAGAGATAATTGATGATGGAATCCCATGTAGTCTCACTATCTCCTTGATGTAAATCCTTACCAGTTTCTCCAAGGAATAGTTCATTCGCACCGGAAGGAAATGTGTGGACTTGGTCAGGCAGTCCACAATGACCCAAATAGCATCTACTCCCCCGGTCGTCCGAGGCAATCCAGAGACGAAATCCATTGCTATGCCTTCCCACTTCCACTCAGGTATCTCCGATGGAGTCAGTAGTCTGTGCGACTTCTGATGTTCAATCTTCACCTTCTGACAGGTCACACACCTCTCAACCCAGTTTGCCACATCTCGCTTTATTCCCAGCCACCAGAACATCTGCTTCAAATCCTGGTACATCTTAGTCATTCCTGGGTGAATGGTGAAATGACTTCTATGAGCCTCTCGAAGGATATTAGCACGTAGCTCTCCTTCATTTGGTATACAGAGGCGCTGATTAAACCGCAGGAGACCATCCGGTCCAAAGGCAGCTTCTTTCATCTTCCCCGCTTGCACCGTCTTCACTAAATCCAGTCAAGCATCATCGGTGCAATTCCGTTGTGCTTCCGAGATCCTGATTCGGAACTCACTAGTGACCTGAATCGTCCAACATCGGATGCTAGTTGGCCGGCAGGTAAACCCCAAATCGAGAACTCGAAAACTCTCGATCAGCTCCTGTTCCTTTATCATCAACCAAGCTGCATGCAATGACTTCCTGCTCAAGGCATCCGCTACCACATTAGCTTTCTCTGGATGGTAGTTCAACCCAAAATCATAATTGTAACATCCCGTCCTTCTACGAGCCGGTAAAGGGTCCGTGGACAGCCGAGAACAGCCGGGAAACGCCGAAGGAAGTAAGGAAAGCCGATGTAGACCCTCGAAACCCTGGAAAATTGGAGATACGGATTAGGTTTAGCTGTTTTATAATTTTCGGGAGCCGCCGAATGAGTTTCGACTCGAACGAAAATTTCCCGGATAATGTAAAACGTCCGTAGGATTTTTCGGCTCGGTGAAAGAGTCCCTGGTTCCCGAGAAAATTGATCTAGACCGAGGAAAAAAATAAATGGGGTGTAACGGTATGTCCGAAATATTTTTAGGGCAACCGGAAGTAGGGTTTTTCGGACAAAACGCGATCGAATGAAAACGGAACTGGGAAAGGGTATTAACTTCCTTCAGAAGTTAAGAAATGAACAAATAAATAAACAAATAATGATATAATAATAATAATAAATATAAGAAGCTGAAGCAGAGCTTCAGCAAAACGTAAAAACAAAGAAATAAAGGTAAAAAGAAGGGAAAATATCTTTTTACTATGCAAGGTTATTTATAACTTCGTAACTTCGGAGAAGTTACGTTTAGTGAGCAACTGAGGGTTACGTTCCGACACATCTAGAGCTCATGCCAGAGTCTCCGAAAATTAGCGGGAGCATACCATCGTGAAGAGGACAATCTCCCCTTCAGAGTCACCGAATCGGAATCCCGATCGGAGGTGGGTAATCCTAAGCCCACTGTCTATGTGGTTTAAATTCTTACCTGTATATGTGCCGATTTGTATATCTGACTACATAACTATTAAGTAGTAATTTGGGGAGGAATAATGTAAAAAGGGTTTTGTGAACGACGGAGAAATGGAACGCATAACTGTACTACTTGGAACCCTAGGAACAATAAAGATTTGAGAACTGGAGTCTCGGGAGGCGATTTTTGTAGTCTTCATTCGAATACTACAGGAATTCAGTCGAATGAAAGCCCAGACGTGCTTTCCTTCGAATGAATTCCTCAGCAGTTGAACGAGGCGAATTTTTAGGAATTCAATCGAATGAATCCCCTAGTATTCGAATGAATGAATGCCGAGGGAATGCAGTCGAATGAAAGCCTATTCCAATCGAATGAAAGGACTCCGAGGGATTTCATTCGAATACCACAGCTAGTATTCAAATAAAACCTGGCAGAGTTGGGAGTTTAATGGTTCTAAGGGATCTAATGGCAGAGTTGTGTTTGAGCATGCATTATGAGGCAGGGTCGTCGTAAGAGCTAGGACGGCTTTAGACAATTAGAAGTTCATGCTAAAATT
>QANU01041208.1:0-21856 GCA_003254905.1 Nissolia schottii
ATACAACGCATCAAATCCCAACAAGAAAGAAGTTAGCTACCCATTGTCATGGATAGATTACAATTTATAGAGGTTTAGAGCAATGGTTGGTTGAGAAGAGTGGTGAAATGCCTCCACACGTCCACCACGATTCACAACCGTTGACAATCCGGCAGCACTTCCGTTAAGGAAAGCTTCTAAGCCCTAACTTCCTACCTAACCTAAACTTTAGAAAGTATGGAGAATGAGTGAAATGGTGAGGGAGGAAGGAGTGGATGAGAGATGCCCTTAATGCCTCGACCTCCTTCCTATTTATAGGAAAAATTTGGGGAGGACCGCTCAGCGGTTGGGTACCGCCGCTGAGCGGTTAGGTCAAACATGGTGGCTTTACACGGCTCATTTAATGCAGTGGTGGCTTGTAGGGACGGCACCGCAATCCAGGGTGGCGCTAGCCTGGTGCAATAAATGCGCCGGTGGGCTTGGTTCTAGAAGCTCCACCGCTGAGTGGTAGGGTTAAACCGCTGAGCGGTTAGTCCTCAAGCGCTGAGCAATTCTTGTTTCCGGCTGAGCGCTCCCTTGCTAACTTCATCATTTTCGCTTCTTTTCCTCTTTTGTCCTCTTTCTCCATTCTTCTAAGTATTAATTCTTTATTATTATGTTTGCATCCATCTTCCAAAATATATTAGAAAAACCTACAAAACATAAAGATTTAATTAGATAATTTATTAAAACATAAACAAATAAGTGCATTTTTAATAAGTGAGAATTGCGTACATTTGGCACTTATTACTCCCCCTGACTTAAGACCTTGTTTGTCCTCAAACAAGAGGTAATAGAATTATTTTACAAGAGATCAAATGCTTATGAACAATTTAGTTATTACAATGAATTGAAATATTTCAAATAGTTTAAGCTTGAGACCTTATGAGACAACATTGAATAACTTGATACATGAACAAATGCTCAATTACTTGAATAACATAAACAAGTTACTCTATCCAATGTCTTTTCCACCAAGGAAATTATTTTTATGCACACAATGGTCAGCGGACCAATTTAGGGTGAGTGTTTCGCTCAATATCACCATTGGATCACAACAATTCAAATTTGTTACCTGCCTCACAATTCAATCTAATAGTATGGTTAGTCAAGGATCACAAAAGGATTTTTAAGGGTTGTAATGTGGCCAGGCTACAAAGAAAATTGGTTTTTCTGGATATGCAAATATTTCTAATTAAGAGAGCAATGAAAACCATCTTCTTTTTCACCTGTTCTTTTCTTTGTTTCCTTACCCTTTTATTCTCCTTTTTCTTATCCCTTTTCTTTTTCTTCTTTTTGTTTTGGGATAGAATGTTTCTTTTTCTTCTGGCTTTTGTTCTTTTGATCTTGTATTTCTTCTACTTTTTCCCATCCTTGTTTCCAGGGGACTTGGATTTTTGCACATAATCCAATTTTGCAATGCCCTCTTAATTAAGGGACAACATTGTTTTTCCTTTAAGGTTTAGGGACCATGTAACAACCAAGAAATTTCTCATGTTAGGCTCAAAAGGGGTAGCAAAGGATATTCCTAATCATGGTCAGTTTTATATGGCCAAGTGGATTTTAATTCTAAAGAACAAAATGCCTTGATCTTTTCCTATTCCTTCCATACAATTTTCATAATTTAGAGACTCAAACAAATTCAATTGTGTAAAAACAATGGTGATGCCCTCTATCTCACATAGTGTATGGCTCATTCCCTCACTTGGCTAGGGTTTATTTCCTTGATTAAAAACATCTTCAATGTTATGTTTATGCAAAACAAGTAAATTGATGCATATTAACATATTCATGCTATCTATGTATGTGCTCACAAAGTCTATTGTGGATACTAAAACAATTCAATTCATGATGTATTATATGTTCATGCATTAAACCAAGTAAAATAAACTACTACTTTGTTTTTAAACAAACAAGTCTTAAGCACATATTGAGCTAATTAAGGAAATTAATTAACTACGGTGCTAGAAATTTAGAATGCTCCCTGTTCATGGTGAGTATGTTCCCATGATGAAGTCTCCTTTTCAGTTGTTTAAACTACTTCTTCTTGCTTCAAGATGTTGAGGAAATAAAAGCTTATGAATCATGCTCTTCTTCTTCTTGATTTTAGTCTTGCAAAACAATTAGGGAACTCCTTTTCCAAGGATTTCAGAATTTCACCTTTTTCAAAAATTAATCTTAACACCTTAATAATATAATAATAAAAACTTGCAAAACTCTGGGTTGCCTCCCAGGAAGCGCTCTTTTAACGTCGTTAGCTTGACGCCTGTTTCTTTTTAACTTGGTTCATCGAGGTAGAGCACCTCTGTAGCTTGTTTTGTACCAAAGTATGGCTTAAGTCTCTGACCATTAACTGTCCAAGTTGCATTGTTCTTTGGATCATACAATTCCACAGCTCCATAGGGCATTACTTTTTTTACCAAGAAAGGTCCTGACCATCTAGTCCTTAGTTTGCCAGGAAACAGTCTTAACCTGGAATTGAACAATAATACTTGTTGACCTTCTTCAAAACTCCTCTTTAGGATGTGGTTATCATGGTATTTCTTTTCTTTTTCTTTGTACAACCTGTTGGACTCATATGCCTGCAGCCTAAGTTCCTCTAACTGATGCAATTGGAGTTTTCGCTTTTCACCTGCAAGTTTCTCATCAAATTTTAAGAATTTCAAAGCCCAATAGGTTTTGTGCTCCAATTCAACTGGTAAGTGGCATGCTTTGCCATAAACTAGTTGGAATGGAGTTAACCCTATCGGTGCTTTGAGAGCAGTTCTATATGCCCATAAAGCATCGTCAAGCTTAAGTGCCCAATCTTTTCTTGAGGTTGAAACAGTTTTTTCCAAGATTCTTTTAATCTCTCTATTGGACACTTCAGCTTGGCCATTGGTTTGCGGGTGATAAGGTGATGCCACCTTATGTCTCACACCATAATGTTCTAATGCTTTGGCCAATTGTGAGTTTACGAAATGGGAACCTCCATCACTTATGATTACTCTTGGTGCGCCAAAACGGGAAAAAATGTTTTTCTTTAAAAATTTAATTACCGTTTTTCCATCAGCCTTCGGGGTTGCTATTGCTTCAACCCATTTAGAAACATAATCAACGGCGACCAAGATGTATTCATTGTTTAGTGAGGATGGGAAAGGTCCCATGAAATCCATGCCCCAACAGTCAAATACTTCGACTTCAATTATATTTTGTAAAGGCATTTCATTCCTCTTGCCATTTCCAAGAGTTCTTTGGCAAGCATCACAATTTTTAACATAAAAATATGCATCCTTGAAAAGAGTAGGCCAGAAAAAACCTGATTGAAGGACTTTGGCGGCAGTCTTTTCTCCATTATAATGGCCTCCGCACGGAGAATTGTGGCAGTGCCATAAAATACTCTCGGCTTCGTCTGAAGGCACACATCGCCTTAGTAAACCATCAGGTCCTTGTTTAAATAGATAAAGGTCATCCCAGACGAAATAGGTAGCATCCCTGAGAAACTTCTTCTTCTGATGATAGTTCAAATCATCAGGGATTACTCCTACTGCCTTATAGTTGGCCATGTCAGCAAACCATGGCCTTTCCTTGATTTGAAACAGCTTTTCATCGGGGAATTCCTCTATAATTTCTCCTTTTTTGATAGTTACCTCCGGGTAATTTAATCTGGAAAGGTGGTCTACTACTAAATTTTCTTTTTCACTTTTGTCCTTGATCTCCAGATCAAATTCCTGCAACAAAAGTATCCATCGTATTAGTCGAGGTTTACTATCAGGTTTTGTTAAGAGATATTTAATGGCTGCATGGTCTGTATAAACTATTACTTTTGAGCCAATTAAATAACTCCTAAATCTTTCCAATGCAAACACTATTGCTAGCAATTCTTTTTTTGTTGTTGCATAATTAATTTGTGCGTCATTTAAAACTTTGCTAGCATAATGTATAGCATGGAACACTTTATTTTTCCTCTGACCTAAAACAGCTCCCACAACATAATCACTAGCATCGTACATTAATTCAAAATCATGATTCCAATCAGGTGCTGTGATTATGGGAGCAGTGGTCAGACTAGTTTTCAATTTTTCAAAAGCAAATAAACATTCATAAGTAAAATTGAAAGGAGTATCCTTGTTTAAGAGGTTGGTTAATGGTTTGGCAATTTTGGAGAAGTCTATGATGAATCTCCGATAAAATCCTGCATGGTCTAAGAAACTTCTGATTCCTTTGACGTAACTGGGGGTGGTAGCTTTTCAGTAACATCGATCTTGGCTCTGTCCACCTCTATGCCTCGTGCCGAGACCTTGTGTCCGAGCATAATACCTTCTGTCACCATGAAGTGACATTTCTCCCAGTTTAGAACCAAGTTTGTTTCTACACATCTTTTTAGCACAGCGTCTAGATTATGTAAGCAGTGATCAAACGAGGATCCAAAGATAGAAAAATCATCCATAAAAACCTCCAAGCTCTTTTCAATCATATCAGCAAAGATTGCAAGCATGCATCTTTGAAAAGTAGCTGGCGCATTACACAATCCAAAAGGCATTTTTCTATAAGCAAAGATGCCAAAAGGACATGTAAAAGCGGTTTTTTCCTGGTTTTTGGGATCAACGGTGATCTGGTTGTATCCGGAATATCCATCCAAGAAGTAATAATATGCTTGACCTGCTAGCCTTTCAAGCATTTGATCCATAAAGGGAAGTGGGAAGTGGTCTTTCCTTGTGGCCTTATTCAATTTCCTGTAATCAATGCACATGCGCCAACTAGTAACAGTCCTAGTTGGGATTAGTTCATTTTTATCATTTGAGATTACAGTTATACCACCTTTCTTTGGTACTACCTGCACAGGACTTACCCAAGGGCTATCAGAAATTGGATAGATCATACTTGCATCCAGTAGTTTTACTACCTCTTTGCGGACCACCTCCTTCATTGTTGGATTCAATCTTCTCTGTGGCTACCTTACTGGTTTATAGTCGTCCTCCATAAGGATTTTATGCATGCAGTAAGACGGACTAATACCTTTCAAGTCAGCTAAGGTCCATCCCAAAGCTTGTTGGTTCTCCTTTAAGACTTTAATCACTTGTTCTTCTTCTTTTGGAGATAACGAGTTGCTGATGATCACTGGTTTCTCAGCCTTTCCCTGCAAAAAGACATATTTTAAGTTAGGGGATAAAGGTTTAAGTTCCAGTTGCTTACCTTCTTCCTTTTCATCAGCTTCTCTCTGGACTTCTTCTCGTGCTTCTTGTTCCTGAGGTAGAGTAGGGGTTGCTTCCAAACTCATTAGAAAAGCTTCAATTTCGGCCTCTTCGTCCTCAGTGAATTGGGCTGAGCTATCTATCAGTGCCATTTCCAGAGGATCTACTTCTTGAGGTTTTTGTTCAACCTTTGTTATAGCTTCATCAAGTAAATCTATCTGGAAGCACTGGCCTTTGTCCTTAGGATGTTGTAAGGCCTCAAAAATATCAAACTGCACTTCGTCATCATGGACCTTGATCTTGAGCTTCCCTTCATCCATATCAATACCCATCTTAGCCGTTCTCATGAATGGCCTTCCCAGAATAAGCGAAACTTCCGAGTCTTCAGAAATGTCTATCACTACAAAGTCAGCAGGGATCAAGAATTTATCAACTTTAACTAGAACACCTTCAGCTACTCCCTGTGGATACTTGATTGATCTATCTACTAACTGGATTGACATTCTAGTAGGCTTCAGCTCCATGCCACCGACTCTCTTCATCATAGAGAGTGGCATTAAGCTGACACTGGCTCCTAGATCAATTAGAGCCTTGCCTACCGAAACATTTCCAATAACAACAGGAATTGTAACGCTCCCAGGATCTGTTAATTTGTGGGGGATGAAGTTCTGAATTATTGCACTACAATTTTCTCCTAAATGTACAACCTCCTCTTCTTGGTACTTCCTCTTTTTGGTTAACAACTCCTTCATAAACTTAGCATAGGTAGGCATTTGCTCTAGTGCTTCGGCAAATGGAATATTAATTTGTAATCTTTTAAAAATATCCATAAACCTTGCAAATTGCCTTTCCTTGTCAAGTTTAGATGGAGTTTTTGGATAAGGAAGGGGCTTTTCTTTAATCAGCATCTTTTCTTTCTTGACTTCCTTCTCCTCTTCCTTTCCTTGATTTTTTTCTTTTTCTTTTTCTATATTTACATTTTTATTTTTTTCCTCCTCATCGCTTTCTTCTTTTCTCTTTTTTTCTTTTTCTTTTCCATACTCTTTTTCAACTAAACCTTCCTCATCACGAACCTCAGGGTTTTGGGGTTGCTGCAATTTTCTGCTACGAGTCATGATCGCCTTGCATGACTCCTTTGGATTGGGCTCAGTGTTGGCGGAAAATGTCCCCTTCTTGATTTCTGCCATGTCTTTAGCCAACTGGCCTACCTCGATTTCCAAGTTCTTGATTGAAGCATCTGTGTTCCTTTGGTTGGCCATGGACATCTGCATAAATTGTGTAAATGTGTCCTCCAGCTTAGAGTTGGTTTGTTGTTGTTGAGTAGGAATCTGATGTGGGGGCTGGAATTGTTGGTTTTGATAGGGAAGTGGTGCTCTATTGGACGGGCCTGCTTCTTGTCTCCAAGGTTGGTAATTCTGATTCCTTGGAAATTGCTGGTATGGCCTCTGTTGATTATTGATAAACTGCGCTTCCTCTTCCCTGCACTCACAATAGCCAGTTGGGTGATCACCAAAACAAAATTCACATTGGAATACCTGGTGTCTTTTGGTTGACTGGCTGTCCTTCAACTGTTTCGGCAACTCACTTAGCGTTTTCTTCATTTCATCCAGTTGTTGTTGTATTTTTGAGCTAAGATGGCATCATTTGTGCCCAGTTCTAACATACCTCCTTTCCTTGCGGGACCTCTGCTATATTGCCCTTGTTGGTCTGTTAGGGCCATAGATTCGATGATAGTTATGGCCTCATCTGGTGTTTTGGACATTATCTGTCCACCAGCTGCTGCATCCAGCATAAGCTTATGCTGTTGTTGCAAGCCATTTCTAAAGATATGGATTTGCGTTCTTGCGTCGAATCCATGGTTCGGACATCTCCTCAGCATTGATTTGTACCGCTCCCACGCCTCACACAAGCTTTCATTTGGTGCCTGCACAAAAGTAGCAATAGTAGTCTTTAAATCCATAAATTTCGACTGAGAAAAATACTTGGAACAGAATCTTTCTTCTAACTGGTCCCAGTTGGAAAGAACAGTCTAGGGTTGGTCTAGCAACCATTCTTTCGCCTTTCGTATCAAAGTTAACGGAAATAGCCTAAGGAAGATAGCTTCGCATAGCTCATAAAATTTTGTAAGATGAGCGTACGGGTCTTCATGGTCTAATCCTGCAAAAGGGTTAGCGTGCATTAATTGGATCAAACCTGGTTGTAATTGTGGCATTCGTTGTGTCCCGGTTGTTCTTCCCATTCGAATGATGTTCCTTGGAATAAAGTTGACAAAGCCTTGGGTTTGTCCAGTTCCAGCAGTTCCACCTCTGGCTTCTGACATTTTTTCTGAATCTGAAGAAGAAGAAGATGAAGATGAAGAATGTTCTTGTTCTTCCACCGCCTTTGCTAGATCTTGAGCTTTCCTTGCTTCGCGTCGATTTCTCCTGATTGTCTTTTCTATTTTAGGGTCGAATAAGAGTTTACCTGCAGGAATGTTCTTTCACATACAAAGATCGCAAAGTCTTGCAAAGGGGTTAGAACAACAATAATCTTAAAAGAATAAAAAAAAGGTTAGTTACAATATTCACAAAAGCTTAAAAATAGTCAATCAAGGTGGTGTTTTAATTGGCACAATCCCCGGCAACGACGCCAAAATTGTTGAAAGCTTTTTTCGCAATGGGTTTGTACTCTCGTTAATTTAATATATATCCTTTTTAAAGCTTTCAGATCCTTGAGGGATCCAATTGCAGTAAAGTCGGGTATTATCGTATCCACAGAGATTGTGTCTAAAACAACGGTCTTTGATTGATGCTACTTTAAGCTTATAGAAAATGGTTGGTTTGTTGAGTAAATTAACAAAGAAATAACGTTGCAATTAAAGTATAAAATGAACTTAAGTTTAGGCAGGTAAAGAAAGATGTTGGGATTTGAATTGCAATATTACCTCAATGTAACCATTAACTCAGTTAATATGATCTATGAGTTCTTTTGATTTTATCGCCACCAGTTCTTAACTTAATCATCTCGTTTGAGCATGCATGTTAAGATCGCAATCCAGGGTGGCGCTAGCCTGGTGCAATAAATGGGCCGGTGGGCTTAGTTCTAGAAGCTCCACCGCTGAGCGGTAGGGTTAAACCACTGAGCGGTTAGTCCTCAAGCGCTGAGCGATTCTTGTTTCCCGCTGAGCGCTCCCTTGCGGACTTCATCATTTTCGCTTCTTTTCCTCTTTTGTCCTCTTTCTCCATTCTTCTAAGTATTAATTCTTTATTATTATGTTTGCATCCATCTTCCAAAATATATTAGAAAAACCTACAAAACATAAAGATTTAATTAGATAATTTATTAAAACATAAACAGATAAGTGCCATTTTAATAAGTGAGAATTGCGTACATTTGGCACTTATCAAATCACACGGCACACACATGCACAAAATGACAAAAAACAACAAGGCAAATTCTATAACATTCTATGGTGACTTATGATGATGATTAGGCTTGATGACACCATCGCCTACATCATGCTTACACCATTATTCATTAAATTTTCATTTAGTTTACCCCAAAAATGAGAAGGAAGAACACAGCCTTGTGGACTATATATAGAGCCCATGAGCTCCTCAAATTCAAGAGACATAGGAAACTTGCCAAAACTCTGTCCAGTTGCACACTTAATCCGTATCCTGTCGAATACTGACACAGAAACCTCACTAGACCTAAAATAGTCCTAATTCCCCTAATCTTACCCTAAGAAATCCTCTTGGAATCCTTGGAGGAAACTCTGATTTACGAAGCCTAGGAGGAGCTTGGAAGTACTAGAGGAAGTCAGGAGTTTGCATAGATTGATTGAACTGGTTAGTTATTCTTTTATTTAATTAGTTATTTTCTCATGATCATTTATTTAGAAATTCCTTATTTATGAAATAGATATTTAGGAAACTATTTTAGAAAATCATGAAATTATTTTAGAACCACATGGGACCATATATTTTACTGCATTAAATATATTCATGTTGTGTGTGTAAGATTAGTATTGAGCGATATAGATATTCATATTATTTAGTCAAACCCTCAATAAAAGATCATGGTTAAGGAAAGATTCTGGTGGGAGAAGACTTATGTTAAGGAAAGGTTGTGGCTAAGGACAAGACTTGGTACTTAAGATGCCCATTGTGGAGCACCTCTCTTACTTGGGAACCTCCCTAAGCATGAGATCTTAGTTTACCTTTATTTTTCCAAGATAAAACACTTAAAGATACTAAGTCATGTTATGGTATCTGTATTAGTTAAGGATTAAGTTATCATATTAAAATTGTTTTCATGGGAGTGTATCTAGGATAGAACTGTAAGTCAGCGATAGCCTACATTGACCCTGGTATACCTTGTACGATCATAAAATAGAATAGGATTCATGTAGAATAGGGTCAAGACTGTAAAGCCCGGACATGGTAGCCCGTGATGCCTAGTGTCATGTATCATGTATCATGTCACCATAAATCCTGGACATTTTAAGAACAACTAAACCGTAATGCCCGGACATCTATCTAGAGAACTCCCCAGCTGATTATATTTTCAAATGCTTTTATGTATTAGTTATTATTATAAAAATGTTTTATTCTTGTTATATATTATGTATTGCATCTGTATGCCATGTTTTTCAAAATGTCCCAGAGTTCTCACCCCTTACCTCCCCCTCCAGTTACAAGTTATGAAGCAGCATAGTAGAGCTGGAGTTTATGGTCAAATGTAGCGACGTCAAAATCCAAGAGTTAGCAATTCACCTTGAGGTGAAGCTACCTATAGGAGTTGTGAATTTATTTTTATTTTTGTAATTCAGTTATGTCTAGAGTGCTCAATTGTATACAAGCATGATCCTCGGACTAGTCGCGTATTTTATCATGTATATTTATTTTTAATATAAAAGAGTTTATGTTTATTCAGAAAATAAAGGTTTATTTGTTTTTAATTAAAGTTAAAGTTCTAGAGGCTTCTGTAAGGGAACTAGTCCCTTGCGTGCCGGAATGAAACACCCTTGCTAGCTGCTTACCACGTACGTCGTAAACAATGCTCACAGGGTTGTTTTCTGCTTTGGTTGGGTTACTTCTAGCCCCTACTTTTATCTTGGAAAATATTTCTTACTTGAAAATAAGGACCAATTTTAAACTTTTTACTTTTGTTTAGTAAAACATAAAATATGAGCCGTGCACGTTGAGGAAAACATACATATATATGCAAGCGGTAGAGTCTATGCGACTTAGGCATTTATCAGCATAATGAAAAGCCATCCATAACATTGCATAATACATAAATGTTTACATCGGTCCAAAAGTAGTTACACACTCCCTTATGCCTATACATCTATATTAATGGCATGGAAGAGCTAAAATACAACGCGTATAAGAGTCATGGCTTTTAAGGCTGAACTGTGGTCCTGTTGTTCTCCCATAACATCCTGACACTAAGATTTGTAATCTCCATGTGACGCCTCCTTCTCTTCAGTGCCTTCAACCTGTCCTCCTAGAACCATAAGTGAGTGGGGGTGAGAACGTTGCGTCCTCGGTGGGAACCCTTGGGGCATAACTACTCATTTCTTTCCTCAATTATGATTCTGCCGCTCAAGGGGTCTCTAGGTGTCATAACATACTAACCCTACTTATTATTATCCCTGCTAGTCCTGAATATTTTTATCTAATTACTAGGTGATAAGGGGATTCTAATCTTTCATTACCTATAGGTCTTCGTGTCTTCCAACCTCATTCGTTTGAGTATCGCGACACTGGATCGCGTCCTCTCGCAACCTCATCATGTAAGTCACGCGTTCGATCTACATACATATACATACATTCCTATATCCATCGTACACACGTGATACCTAACCCATTATATCTTTCTTATCATTATACGTGCTATCTTTTCATACCTTTCCTATCATAGCTTATTCTATATGTACCACACCTTTCTTATCCTAGCTTATCTTATCCTTATCATACCTTTCTTATACTAGCTTATCATATCTTTATCATACCTTTCTCATCTTAGCTTATCATATCTTTATCATACCTTTCTTGAAGGCCTCAAACCATGCAAGAAAATTGTCTATATTTCATAATACCTCCCTTGTCGACCTCAAACCATGAAAGAGAGTAGCCTTGCCTTCCTTGCAGGCCTCAAACCATGCTGATAAGTAGCCGTATTCACGTCATACCCTCCTCTCAGACCTCAAACCATGCAAGAAGTAGCCCAGTCATTTCTACAGACCTCAAACCATGCAAGAAGGTTGTAACACCCTAGCTAACTGCATACCCTCGAGTAGTACGCAATGCTCACTAGGTTATTGCTCGTCTGGTGGGATTACTTATAGTCCTTTATTATCTTTCAAAAATTCCAGGTTAAAAACTTTTCTGCTTGTTATTTTATTTACAAAGTATGAGCCACATGTGAAGCAAAGCATATAATACAAACGATAGAGCTTAAGCTTAAGAGTGATAGTCATTACTGGCATAAATAATTACATAAACAAGTATCTGGTCCATCACAAATTACAACCAACAGAGTACCATAATAGGTTACATATACAAGTCAAATACATCAAACTACATATCCAAATACATATCAAAAAGAACGATCTTATGCTAATTCGTCCTCGGCCATCACTGCTCCTCATGTGGCTCCTCATAGGGCTCCTCGTGGCTCTCATAATCTTCGCCTGCTCCTGGAAACATAAGCGAGTGGGGGTGAGAACAGTCGTCCTCAGTGGTTAACCTTGGCATGGGGGTACTACTTTACTCTCTTATGGACCAGGCCGCTCAGGTGTTTCTAAGTGAACATGCATACTAACATCCTACTGGTTATTATTTGGCCTAAAGTCCTAAATGGCTTTATCTACTTTACTATGCGACTAGGGGCTCTAATCTTTCTTAGCTACGTTCTCGTGCTCATTATCTTTACTTCGCGTACATACATAGGCCGTCTTGAGCGTTCTCTTGACGACTACATATACTTACATACATTGTCATATACTTATACATCATAAACTCATTCATCATATACTCATGCTTAGTGTAACAACCCGACTTTTCCCCTCATTTGAAATGTCACATAATAAATAATTAAAAATATAATAAGAAGGAAAAGGTGAGATAAAAATAAAATAAAATTCAAATATTAATTTTATTTCTGTAATATTAATTAAGAATAATAATTCTGCGATCTCGTGACGTCCGGTGACGTTTGGGTTAATATTAGGTTTTTTTTAGACTTTAACCACGACTCACAAGAGCCTGTAAAATATATTCATATGAAAATAAATTCAAGAATATTCCAACTAAGATTTAAATATTAACAAGGAAGATTAATAGGTCACAACGGTATGTCCGAAATATTTTTAAGACTTCCGTACATAAATAGTTAATGAGCGAACATGACCGAAAACACACTGAGGGTAAAATAGGAAATATGAATGGCCAAAGGCCACAAAAGACCATGGCCAGCCCCCAAGCCCGAACACACACACATAAACCACCAAAGTTATTTCCTTTCTTCTTCCAAAATTCCAAGACCTAAGTTCCAAAGCTCCACCGAGTTCAATCATCATCCTTTGCTTTCATCACCTAAATTCACTCTTAAAACTATCAAGAAGGCAAGATAGCATCAAGGTTAAGAGGTTCTCTTCAAGTGGAAGCAAGAACATCAAGTTCCATAACCCTAAAATCTCCATAATCTAGGTTTTCATCCTTTCTTAACAAGAAGGCTTAAGCAAGCAAGCAAGGCTTGATTTCATCTTTTCTCTAGCATCAACAAGCTCTTGAGGAAGTGGGTAACTCTAGTTCCTCACCTCTTGATGGTGGATGAGTGTTTGTGTGTTATATACTTATGTGCCTATGTATGTGATTTATGGATTTGGTGATGAAATATGTTAGAAATGATGCTAGGTTTAGGAAGATGATTCTGAAGGCTCTTGTGACCTGGATTAGATAGGATTATTATGTGTGGAATACGTGTAAAACTCATGCAGGGTTCCATGGAAGCCAAGGAGAGAAAATGGAAGAAATGGTGCATTCGGTTTCCAAGTTTCGCCCAGTGGCCGCTGAGCGATGCTCTGGCGCCGCTGAGCGAACTGCTGTGAACTTCAGCGCTGAGCGGTAGGCGGTTACCGCTGAGCGGTCTGAGGGCCACGTGGAATGTCCGAAAAGATATTTTCTTAAAGGATAAAAGTCGGTGGAAATATTTTAAAAAGTTGTCAGAACGCTGAGCGAAGGGATTCTTACCGCTGAGCGATAAGAACTCCTATCACTGAGCGAAGTTGTATCCAAAGCTGACGCTAGAGCTCAAACTGCTGAGCGGACAATAGTTTTCGCTGAGCGGCTTGACACCAGAATGTTTCATGGAACTCCTCTTGAGGCACATAATCTGATATTTAATGCCATAGCTCTGATTGATAATCGAAATGTATGAAATACATGCCGTATGTGAATATGAGAAAAATATGTATTGAATCTATGAATTCCACGTAGTCGGTGATATAATGCATAGCATTTCATGCATTCATGCTAAGCCAAGCTAAAGAACTAGAAGTAACGATGAGATAAGTAAAGGTTCTGAAATGAACCATAGGAAACAAGATATAACATGATGTAGGTACAGAAAAGTCAGAAACGCTGAATTACTGTTGAACCATGCTGAATAAAAATGCTGAAAAAGGGCTAATGCCCAATGCTGAACAAGGGCAAATGCCCAATGCTGATAAAGGCTATATGCCACATGCTGAAAAGGCCGTGATCACGTGAGCCAAACTATGATCCCACTTCAGGAGGTCAAGGCATCTTGAATGTGGAAGCCGGCCACAGGTGGTGTCGATATGGCATACTTGGAGGTGTGCGGTTACCACGCCTTTGCATTGTCGAAAGGGGGCAAGCCTAGGTGGGGGTACAATATCCGCCCACTATCGAGGGGTCCCGAGGGGGCACACGGCAGGTGGAAGCCCACCGCTAGAAGGTCTAGACAGTGTCGGCCTACACTGAGGGTGCGAGGTTATTCCGTCATACTAATGTCAACAGAGGACATTACTATGGTGGGAATAACTCATATTCCAAAGCAAGTTATGCTGTTATGCAGGTTTATGCTGTCATATTCTGTTATGCACATGTACATTCTGTTAGGCATGTTTATTCTGATGATTCTGTCATGTTTATGCTGATGATTCTGCTAGACATATTATGATGATTCTGTTATATTTATTCTGATGGCTCTGTTATGCATTCTGATTATTCTGGATGTATAGTTCATGCTGTTATGTCCGTACCGTCAAGAGCACACTCGAGACGGCTATGTATATTCACGAAATGCTAATCTGCACGAGAATGTAGTAAGCAAGAGTAGTTCCCATATCACATAATAATGCAGATAAAGCCATTCAGATAGGCCAAATAATAAATAGTACGCTGTTTAGTATGTATGTTCACTAGAGATCTCTGAGCGGCCTGAAGTCTGACATAATCTGATACGAGACTCAGGAACTAAAGTTATTTCCACTCAGAACTACCGTTCTCATCCCCACTATTTTATGACTTTAGGTACAGAAGATGAATCTTACTTTGAGGATGCCGAAGAGCCGCCAGCTGAGCCATGAGCGGCGAAGAGATAGCTAGATGTTTACATTTTTGCCAAGGGCATACTGAGTAGTATTCCAGTTGTCCTTGTATGTTGATGTGATGTATTCTGATTTATGTATTCAGTACTCCAGTTTATGTACATGTGATGTATATCTTACTAATGTATATACAGTTATGTGACTTTGTCTGATGAATCACCTGGATATGTATTGAATGTTTTGCTATCTTACCGTTATACGCTTTGTTATATTGTTTATTCTGACGCATGGCTCTATTTTAGCGATTATGCAATATAAAATGAAAAGTTTAAAATTGGTCCTTATTTTCTTAAGCCACTATTTTGAAAAGATAACTATGGACTAAGGTATTCCGACCAAGTAGACAACAATCTAGTGAGCATTGTTTACTGCGTACGGGTAAACAGTTAGGTAGGGTGTTTCACTTAGGGGACATGGGGATCTCTTACGCTTCCGGTTGGGCTAGTGAACCGGGGTAGCGTCCTTCTTGTAACATCCCAGTTTTCCCTTAGCAAAGGTTTCGCCTAGTAAATTCGCGTGCGAACTCTTTTAGTGGTTGGAAGTGCAACACCCTAGCTAACTGCCCATGCTCGAGCCATGTGCAATGCTCGCTAGGTTGTTGATTCATAGGTGGGGTATCCATAGCCCTTAATCCTTTTGAAAATACGATTTACAACAAAATACGGACCATATTTTTTTTTGAATATAGTTGATCATTGCGTATGTGTACAAATTATGAGCCGTGCGTGAATGTGAACACATATATTACAAACGGTAGAGCATAAGCTTATCGGACGAGGTATTCATGTCCAAGCAGTCTATAATAAACAGGTACATGGTCCATTACACATACTTGCATCAGTAATAATATAGTAGAGTAGTCTACATACAACCATCATACATAAATAGATACAAAACAAGTACTCCAAAATAAAGCAAGGCTGCTGAGTTCTTGAACGGAATCCTCTATCCGTCCGGTCTTCCTCTCTTCACGGCTCGGCGGGTGGCTCTTCTTGGTACTCCTCGTAGCCCGTATAATCCTCGTTCGCTCCTCGAGGCATACGGGAGTGGGGGTGAGAACTTATGTCCTCAGTGGTTGGCCCTAGCATTGGGGTATGTTGTTTCTTTCTCTCTTATGAACCAGGCCGCTCAGGAGTTTCTAGGTGAAAACATGTATACTAGTACCCTACTGATTATTATCTAGCCTAAGGTCCTGAACGGCTTTATCTAAAATTATCTAGGTGACGGGGAACTAATCTTGCTTACTACGTTACGTGCTTACCTAACCTGCAGGTCAATTATCATTAGACTAACCGTCTCGGGTCGTTCCCTTACCAGTATATATTACACAAACAACTGTAAATGAGTATTAATGCACCTTAAAACAATCAGCCAATTATAAATACATAGCTAAATAGTGCATGGGGGCATTAGGTGTCTCTTATGCGTACCGGCTTTCCGGGTTAGTGCATCTTTTCTTTAGGAGTTCCGGCTTGCCGGATTAGCTCTCTATCTCCTTACGCATACCGGCTTGCCGGGTTAGCGCTTTTACCTTTACTTCCTCCTTTTTGTTCTATCCATCCTTTACCTTCCGTGTCATTAACCTCTTCGAACCAGCCGACCTTGGACGACTGATTCGTTAACCAATCCAAACTTGTAAGGACGGGCGAGGTAACACATCAACCAGTCCACTTGTGTACTGGTGAGGGGCTTTTCTGTAAGACTTTGCCAAGAGAGGGCTTTCCTAGCATATAACTATATATGTATTTCCCTAAGTTCCATTATGCTTTCTTGAACATTAAGTCATTGACCTCTAGTGTTCTAGGGTTGTCCTAACTCCTAGGTGACATCCCATCCTCATGATGCATGCTCAAATACATAAGAATGGCTTAACCATAGTCATTGGATCCCTTAAAAACACTAAACTCCCAACTCTGCCAGGTTTCATTCGAATACTTGCTGTGGTATTCAAATGAAATCCCTCGGAGTCCTTTCATTCGATTAGAATAGGCTTTCATTCGACTGAAATCCCTCGGCACCCGTTCATTCGAATACGAGGGGATTCATTCGATTGAAATCCCTAAATTCGCCTTCATTCGACTACGGTGGAATTCATTCAAAGGAAAGCTCGATTGGGCTTTCATTCGACTGAATTCCTGGCGTATTCGAATGCAGACTACAAATGTATTCCATCCGCGACTCCAGTTCACATTTTTCCACTGTTTCTAGGGTTCCAAGTAGTACAGTTATGCGTTCCATTTTGCAATAATTTCCAAAACCCTTTTTACATTATTCCCCCCAAAATACTACTTAACAGTTCTATAGTCAAATATACAGGTAGGCACATATACAGTTAAAAACTAAACCACATAGACAGTGGGCTTAGGATTACCCACTTCCTATGTGCGTTCCGGTCCGAGATCTATGATGAGGGAACTGTCCTCGTCACGTGGGTGTATATTCCTCCTATTTTTCCTAAGCTCGATGACGGAACCGTGATGTGCTGGTACGACACTGACAGCGTAACTTTTCTGAATGTTTTCTTTTTTCAATTCTAAGGGTGGCTTAAAGCCTTTTATAGGCACGCCCCCCTCAACTTCCCTTCCCTCTCTTCCCTTTTTCTTTTTATTTTAAGTTTGTAAAAATTTAATATTATATTATTATTTTATAAAAATATCTAACTAATTATTTTTCGCGCACGGACGGATATCCTAAAAATATCCCGAACACGTCTCCGCGATCAACCAATTTCCCCTGCCCTAATGGCAAGTCAGATAAAGGTATTCGAGAACACCTCTCCTCTGGGAGTATGCTTTACGAATACCTTTGGGACCTGACGAGGTTTTCGAATTGGGTAGAAATTGGCACAGACCTTGCGGCATCCCGCCAGACCACAAAACATGCATCTCGGCTGACATTGGGAAACAATTAATGCTCCAAATAATTTTCTCTGTCTCCCTAACCATCCCTAACATGCCATATTATCCAAAATTAAAATTTGAGCGAAATTCTCGTAAGGAAAAGGTCGGGATGTTACAGGAAGCGTGAACTACAGGTGTCCGTCAAGCACCGGGATGCCCGTGGCTATGTGACTAGGGTGGACAAGTGTCATATTCAGGGAGGTTAGTCTTTGGAATCTCGAAGAGGGAAGAATAAGGCTTATTGAGCAAACTTGGACAACCAGAAAGTACAGAGAGGAGAAGGTTGAACCAGGAAGCGTCTGGTAGAACTAGAGGAGAGGGCGACTTTCCCAGCCTTGCAGGAATTGGTTTAGAAGGTAGGGAAAAAGGCAAGAGAACTAGGTAACTGATAAAATTGTAGGAGTGCTTAGGCGTATTCTGGTTAGGAAGTAAAAGCTCGAGAAGCTGAGTTTCGGGAATTTCAAGTGTGGAAGGTAAGAGAAGTAAAAGAAGAGTATAGGAGAGGATATAAAGTCGGGTTAAGCGTGGAAGTGAAGTAAATAAGTTTGTAAGGAGTATACATGCACAGAATACAAATTGGGTTAAGAACTAGGTAAGAGCATAAATAAGGATGTAAGTATACGCCTAAGTGTAAGAGGATTGAATGAAGATCAAGAGGATTAAGCGGGAGAGTGACTAATGCAAATTAGGTTTCACCTAGAGAAGTATGAAAGGCTAGGTTCTGGAGGATAAAGGAAAGTGTAGTAAGCTTGAGAAGAAAGAGGTGCTAAGTGTACGAGCGAAGAAAAGAGAATATGGAATTAGGAAGGATGGAGGGTTGAACGATAACCTTAAGATATTAAGGTGAAAAGGGAAAATCTAGAAGGGATAAAAGGAGTATAGAATACCAGAGTGTGTAGAGATAAGAAAGGATGCCCAAAAACGTTGGCAACACTGGAGACGTCAGGAAAGTAGAAGCCTGAAGCCCGAAGGACACGAGCGTCTGTAGAAATTATTCTGTTTAGTTTCTCAAAATTCTGCTGACACTCAAATGATTCCCCTTGACCTTTAGGATTGGATAGAAAACCTAAAACGTCCGCCAGACGGAATTCTGTTCATTTTTGGACGATTCTGCAGACATTAGAACGGCTCTGTTTAGCCTGTAGAATTGAACAGAGAGCCCCAAGTCCCTGGAAACCCAACAGGTACTGGGGAAAATTTTCAAATACCTTATATTAGTCCCACAACCTCATCAGGAGGACTAGGCGATCGCAGAAATGCAAGCTGAACTGGCAGTTGTCGCCACCGACGCTTACCGGTGTGCCAAAGGTATCTGTGAAGAATATACCTCTGGAGAAAAATTCACCAATACCTTGAATTAATTACACCTCCATGTAGGGGACAATTAGAGGATCGCGACGGTATAAGCGGAATATTTTTCGGACGACTGTGCGCGACGCACCGGCACTGCGAACGACCGGAAACGAGCGAAATGGGACTCTGTGGGACCCACATGGGAGATGACCACGTGATTATTCAGCTTTTCCAAGGAAAATAATTAAATAATCCTTGATGTGACTTGATTTGACTTTATAATTATCCAAACTAATTAATTAATTAAGAAATTAAAATAGAAATGGCATTTTGGTAAATTTTGGCAGGGCATAATGGGAAAAATGGAAAATTTTCGTGCCTATATAAGGCCATCACCATTCAGCCCAAAATTCTTCATCCATCCTCATTAGAAGTGCAGAAACTATGCCGGTGTGCTCCACGGACGCGCTGTGGACAGTCTGACGGAAGCTAGGAGGAAGCTCTGCGCTTGGAGGACTACTCCCCCACGCCTTCCTCATCATCAAACCAGCATCTTGATGCCTCTAATAAGGTGGGTAAACTTGGCTTGCTCACCCCTTGGTGGCTTATGTTTGCTTGTATGTGTGTATGTGCTTGTATGCCTTATGATCAATTATGTTAGAAATGCTATGCTAGGACTTAGGAGATGATTCTGAAGGGTCCTGTGACCTGGACTAGCTAGGATTTTAATGGTTGGAATATGTGTAAAAACCCAAGAAGTGTCCATGAAAAAGGATGGAAAGAAACTAAGAAAAACCAAAGGAGTATGATGTTGTTCGCCCAGGTATCGCTGAGCGGCCTCATGAGTCGCTGAGCGATCTCATGAACCGCTGAGTGGCCTGTGTGAACCGCTGAGCGAAGGACAGGACCGCTCAGCGGTACCCTTCCTTCGCTGAGCGGCTCCGGCTGAACTTAGAGATAAGGATGGAAAATGTTTCTAGAACCTAGCATCAGATCGCTGAGCAGTCCAGATAACCACTGAGCAGCCTGAGAGCCCCTTTGAAGATGATTTCGTAAAAAAGTGGAGGAACGAGTCTCAGGGACCGCTGAGCGGACCCAGAGTCACGCTGAGCGGCATGTGAGGCAGGGAGCTCATGGAAACTGTCTTGGGAACATAGTCCAGCAAGCAAAGATTTAAGTGATGTATGTGATAGATAGGATGTATGTGGAACATTGCATGTAGAGTGGTTATGTTTAGAAAGGTTTATGTTATCATGCGTCATGAGAACTAGAGGTTAATCACGTAAAGTTTAAAGAGGATAATTGAACCTTAGGGAATCAGTATGTACTTATATGGTAATAGGTATCTCTCTTGGCGGACACGCCCCTCACCAGTCCCCACACAAGGGTGGATTGGTTAGTGATGATGAATGAAAAGAAAGAAAAGAAATGAAAAGAAAAGAAAAGATGAATGAGAAAGGGTGACGTCACGCCTATGAAATGATGATGATGTAATGATGTGAAGGATGGGTCTCCACTTGGTTGTGTCATAGGGCCAACCCCTCGCCCTCCCACTAGGTGGACGGTTATCTCTATTGATGATCGAAGATGGAACATTAGTTATACGCAGTGGTTCGCAACTACTCAGGTTATAGCGCTACCTGGTCGACATCAATCAGAGGACAGAAGCAGGGGTATAGATGTTTGGCCGCATCTACATGAGTGGGTATGTGATAAATGCCCAAAATACGCAATTTTCCTCATTTAAAAAGGCATTTATTTGTGTATGTTTTAACGAATTATCTAATGAATTCCCTATATGTGGAAAGGTTTGTAATATATTTAGAAGATGGATGCAAGCAAGCTTAATTGAAGACTAATCCCATAGAAGAATGAAGAAAAAGGCAAAAGCAAAAAAGAAGTAAAAAGAAGAAATCAGCACAAGACCGCTCAGCGCGGGGTCAAGATCGCTCAGCGCATAAGACCAAACTCTCTCCGCCGGAAAGTGTTTATCAGTTCGCGCAGAATACAAAGAACTGCTCCGTGGATAAGAGTTTATCGCTCAGCGCATAAGAGAAGAACCGCTCTGCGAAAATGTGTTTATCGCTCAGTGTCCGTGGAACCATCGCTCAGCGGAACAACCTTTATCACGGAGCCAAAGGACGTCGGCAACAACTTGCACGCTGCCCATTTATTGCGCCAGTTGGAGCCAGCCTGGCGCCGCCCTGCCATGTCAGTGCCGCCCTGAAAATCTGCCGGAGCATTTATTATTCTGCGTAAAAGTACTGCCACTCAGCGAAGGTACGCCGCCACTCAGCGAAAGGAGCTTTATCGCTCAGCGGTTGTACCAATACCACTGAGCGAAGGCACCCAATTTTTGCCTATAAATAGGGGGAGGCCGAGGCATTTTGGGGCATCCATCCATTCCCTCTTCCACCCATTACATTCCACACATTTTTTCCATGCTCCATACTTCCTCAAGTTAGGGTTAGGTAGGAAGTTAGGGTTTAGAAGCTTTCCCTAACGGAAGTGCTGCCGGATTGCCAACGGTCGTGAATCGTGGTGGACGTGTGGAGGCATTTCACCACCCTTCTCAACCTACCATTGCTCTAGAACCCTGTAAGTTTGTAATTTATCCATGACAATGGATAGCTAACTTCTTATTTGTTGGGATTTGATGCGTTGTATTGCTTAAATGTATCCGTTTTGACTTATCTATATGATTCTATGAAGTTCTAAGATTTTAATGATTGATCTTGCACGTAATGCTAGTTTTTGTTTAGTGCTTTGATTCTTAACCTGAGGCTTACTTGTTTAAGTGAAAGCTATCCTAAGTAAGTTATAAACCAAGTTAAGTTCAAACTGCT
>QANU01041300.1:0-16363 GCA_003254905.1 Nissolia schottii
TCAAAGATCGTCGTTTCAATCACAATCTCTGTGGATACGATAATACCCGACTTTATTACAATTAGATCCTTCAAGGATCTGACAGCTTTAAAAAAGGATATTTTAAATTAACGAAAGTACAAACCTATTGCGGTAAAAAGCTTTCATCACCGGGCACTGGTAATGCATTTAAAATTTCATCAACGAAAGGGTGGTTGTCCTTCCCCTTTGTTTTCTTTACTGCTCCACGAATCTTATACGGCTGCGTTTCAGCGACTTTGTAAACTGACCCTTGACCTTCATCTTCTTTGGAGGGCCTATCACCGCGGTTAAGACCGTCGATGTGGCGTTCTCTTTTTGAGCTTCTAACACAACTCGTTTGCGTCTTTCTTCCGCATCTTTTCTGGCTTTATCCGCAGAAGATCTAATCTCTTTCTGCTTCTTTCGTTCTTCTTCAGCCTGAGTTAATATCAATAATGCTGCTTCAAGCTTTTCAATCTTAGCCGCTTGGGAGCGAACAAGATCTTCCATATTATGGGGAATGGGGTTGTTGGCGTTATCTTGAGGGGAAGGTTGAGGAGAAGGTGGAGGATGATCTGGGGGTGGAAGCGGTGGATTGTCCGGGATATTAGTGCCAACAGACACGGATCCCCTGGTGTCATTGGATGTCACTAATCGGTAGGTTCTTCTTGTTTTGGGAGGCATGATGGTTGCTTCAGGACCCGACAGGTGATGAAGCTGAGTTGGACAAAACACACACAAATTCATCACCTCCCTCTCAAAAGAAGTGAAAGGTAACCTAACCCCTAGTCGGGTGAACAGGTCCTCGTACATCCATAAGAAGTGAGGGGTATCGTGATGCCGCAGCATACATACCCTCTCATCCTCCAATGCTTCCTCAAGCCTGTACTCGTTATCTCCCACCCCCTCCTCGGTCAACTCAAGCACCCTGTTCATTTGCTCAATCTGAGCACCGTGGATGATCGAAGGAATCGAAAAAACCTCTGGCTCAATCCATGAGTTTGTTATCTTCTCATGACGTCCCTCGAGGGGACGAGGCCGTCTCAACTCTTGGAATTCTTTCTTCAATTTCCCCATTTACAAACTACTGAAAAAAATATGTGTCGTCCCCCCATTAAAAAGCAGTCTCCAGTGCAAGAAAGCACCCAAAAAAAAACCACCCCCTCTGAACTCAATCGCAAAAACAGAGAAACCAGAACAAAGGCACGATACAGCAAAGACTAAGAACAGACCATTAGCCTACGCATTTAAACGAAAGGGGGGAGAGAGGAGCTTACCAAAAGCAGCAGCAGCAAGAAATGGCAGGAAGCCAAACCGCAGCACTTGCAAGAGCAACGCCAAGAACAAACACCAACAAAGCAGAAGAGAGGAGAATACAAAATGCACAAGAAGAATGCCAAAAGTAAACTGTCGAGAGCTATATAACCCACAGTTGGAAGAAAAATCAAAACGGCCGCTCAAATCCATCATTACTTACTCCTCGAGAAGCCAAAACGTTCAAAAGGCAACACACGTGGCAACCATCAAACGACGTAGAAGCCCCTGACGTGACCCACCCCAGAGCGCGATTTCCCGAACGCACAACAAACCGTCAAGCCTCTACACCACCCAACGTCTCCGTAAAGACAATGTAACTCAGACCGCGGACTTAACATTCCCCATTCTGAGCTCCTGTTATGGACTTGGCCTCTCGGCCCATTCCGTGGAACTGTCAACGCGGGCCTACTAAGCATGACCCGTCCGCATATCGGCCACCCGAACCCACTAGCAGGCCCAACTTATGCCTTCCGCAGAATCTCATCAGAAAAGACCCCCTTAACTCCCCCGCAGACATTCCGCGGAGGTTACTCCGCATTAAAAAGATCCCGTAACCCCAGCCAGCCAGTCCCCATGATCCTCGGAAACCGACTGAGAAGAATCACCGCAAGCAGCGAGGAAATCAGGCAACCCACCAAGCATATAAGCACGGCCAGTCCACAAGGTAAAAGGTCAGACTGTAACCCATTATTTTGACTCCCTTCCTCGAATACTGATTGACTTAGGCATCGGAGTCCTTGCAGGTACCCCGCCAGTCCAGACGTCCTACGTGGAGCTCCAGAACCCGATTGTACTACCTCCGGTACAAGAAGATTGTTTTGTTTAGTTTTTGGGAATTTTAATTTCACTCAAATAATTCCTTATGGCCTTTAGGATTTGATGGTAAGTCTAGACTGTCGGAAAAACGGAGTTCCGCTCAGTTTCGGACGATTCTGCAGACACTAGAACAATCCCGTTTTGTCTTGTTTAGCCAGTAGAATTGAGCTAAGAGTCTCAAGTCTCAGGAAACTTAACCTGTTTCAGGGAAAAGGTACAAACACCTTAGATTATCCCCATAAGCTCATTGGGAAGATTGGGAGATAGCGAAACCGCAAGCAGAATGGTGGTCTGCAGTCACCAGGGCTCGATACCGTATCAAAGGTATCTATGAAGAATACTCCTTCGGAGAAAAATTCACAAATTTCTTGAATGAATATTACTTCTAGGTAGAGGAAAATTAGAGGATCGCGACGGTATAAGCGGAATATTTTTCGGACGACCACGCGCGACGCACCGGCACTGTGAGCGATTAAACACGAGCGGAACGGGACCGGAAGGCGGTCAAAGATGGCAACCCCACGTGATTGAATCTGATTTCCAAGGAAAATATTATAAAATTCAAACACTATTCATTGATTTGACCTTTGAATTATCTTTGGAATTAATTAACTATTAAAGAAAATAGAAAATGGCATTTTGGTAATTTTGGGCAAGGACAAAATGGGAAAGGGAGGGCAATTTTCGTGCCTATATAAAGGTCAAGCCACCAGCCTTCATTTTCACTTCTTCATCCTCTCTGGAGTGCGGAAACTCTGCCCGTGTGCTTGATAAGTGTCGTATTTGCACAAAATTCAACCAGTAAAATGACACATATTTGCTTAAGTTTTAACAAATTATCTAACTAAATTCCCCGCTTTTGTAGGATTTATAATATATTCCTAAAGATGGATGCAAGCATATTAATTAAGGACAATCCCACACAGAATGAAGTAAAGAGCAAAGGAGGCAAAAGAAACAAAAAGACAAAATCAGAAGCAAAGCCGCTCAGCGGTAACAACAGGTCACTCAGCGCAGAACGAGACAAGCACTGCTGAGCGAGGTAACCAGGCCGCTCAGCGATCGCGTCCACCAAGTTGTGGAACTAGGTTTCCCTTGTTGTTCCAATTGTTTAATACAATATGTTTTGATGATGATAAATACAATATGCTCTAATTGTCTATGCTCATTGTATATGCTTATATTTGTAGAACTAGGTTTCTGTAGTTGTTCTATATCTTGATGATAGCAAAAAGTACACAACAAATAGATAATGACAATTAGAATGCAAAAGGATGTTATATGCTAAATAGAATACATTTGATCTTGTATGATTGAACTTGATGGTAATCATATAGCTTACACATCATACAATATGAGAAACATCCTTTTGATAACATATCCAATAACTCTCTATATGTGCTTGATGGATTAACTATTGGATATATTTGTGTCTATATGTGTATATGCATGAATATCAAGTGCTATAGTGTTACAATGCATGCATGCTAGGCAAAGAATATTATTTGATTAATAGAATTTGATCTTTGCCTAACTGTATATGTATGATGCATTGATTAATCCATATATGCATATGAAGATATTGGAACACGTTGGACTGACTATGCTTTCTAGTGAATTATCTTATGTATAGGATAGTCCAAGGCATCAAGAACAAGATGGAACAAGAAGGAACATTCATATGATGCCCAAAGTCAAAAGGAGAAGCGTGAAATGTCAATTCCATGAAGAACATGGTAATGCCGAAGATAGGATTCATGAAGAATACCAAGTCCAAGCAAACGGTAAAAAAGGGAAATAGTTTCTTAGGACTTAAGGTAATCTTGTCAAAGGAAAATTGATATATATCTCTCTCTAACTCTTAGGATGATGCTCTTAAATGATCTTAATTGATTCCAAGACTTAAAATGAATTAGACAAACTTAGGAATCAAGAAAGATAAGAAAATGGATGAGTGGCGTGCTCAGCAAAGTGACTTGCATAGCAGTTAGTAAAATGATGATATCTTGAGCTACAGAACTCCAATTGAGGTGGTTCAAATTGCTACTTAAAGCTAAGAGAAAGATCTACAAATTTGTAGAGCAAGTCATTTTGTTGAGTGACACACACTAAAACGTCGTTAATTTTGGTGCACAATCAAATAATAATTTATCAAACTAAATCAACCCCAAAAACGTAGTAAAGGGGGCTAATCTAGGTCGTCTCTCAAGGAAACAATTAGAACCAATTAAAAGTTACACTAAATTGGGGGGTTGAATTAATTGAATATAAATAAAAAGAAAGCAAAACGAAATTAAGTCAATAATAATAAAAAGCAATATCCTGCATACGGCGTTTCTAAATCAAGGATTAATTGTCCTTGGTTCTTAATTAATTATTCATAAGAGGGATGTTGTTTATTAGTTGAAATCTCTAACTAATACACCTAAGAGACTACGATCGTCAATCCCCTAAGCATTTATTAATATAGGAATTAAAAATAAGATCTCAGCATTAAAAACCTATATCAATTATGTTCCAATTGCACAACCTAATTAAATCTAATTAGTTTCCCAAAAAGTTCCCAAATCCTAAATCAATAAATCCTACAATCGTCAAGATCTATCAACCTAGAATTAACCCTAACCAATAACATGCAATCGCTATATTATTAATCATAGGCGGAACAAATCATGAATAAACATTAAGCACAAGACCTCGAATTAATCCTAATCTAGAGTTACCGCATGCAAGATATTAAGAAACTACTCCTCCATGGGTGGAGGATAAAAGCTCATAATAAATAAAGACAAGAAGAGAGTAGAAAATAACGGAGAATTAAAATAACAAAACCTGAATACAATAACGGAAGAAATTCGCAAATAGATGGGAGCTTGCGTTGTCAATGCGAGCGCTCCAACAATCCTTGAAGAACTAAGAACTAAGCACTACTAACATAAACCTAAAGTGCAATAAAATAAAAGGAAAAGTGCAGAAAATAAAAGTGGAGGCTGAGTATGAAGTTCTCTCCAAGTTGTTGAGAGAGGATATTTATTTGTAGAGGATTGGCTAAAAGTGGAAGTAATTCCCGCACTTTTGCACAGCAGTCAATAAAATCACGATAACTTTGGCTACAGATATCGGATTGAGGTGATTCAAATCTCCAATTAAAGCTAAGAGATAGATCTACAACTTTGTAGTTGAGGTCAAATCGAGATTCAATCTCCATCCTGGCGCAAAATCCGTGGCAAAGTCAGCGTTAAAAATCCTCAGCAAATCTTTGACCAAATCTTTTTGAATTTGAATTTAATCTTGAATTTATTGGTCTCAATCTTCTCTTCAAATCTCTTCTTTGAAATTTATATCTTATCAAATCTCCTTCAAATCCTCAATGATCCTCTTGACAATTTATTTTCTGCAATTAAAATAGAAAACTAAAAAAGAACAAAAGAAATCTACACATTAAATTCTAAGATAAAGTAGTGCTTAAAATTGCATTTTTCTCAATTTCTCACAAAAGAGGATAATGTGCAAAACATATTAATTAAGCATTAAAATTACACATTTTTAATATACAATGTTCAATTATAGAATAATAAAATAGGGTACAAAATCCACCTATCATTGAGTCATTCGAATGGCTCAAGAATGGTCATTCGAATGACTCTGTCATCAGAGAAACACAACGGCTAGATAACGGCTAGCATTCGAATGACCCCTCAAGAGTCAATCGAATGACTCGAGTCCTGAAGCCAAAAACGACTAGTTTTTCAATGGATAAAATTGATTAAAATAATGGGTAACGGCTAGTACACTTAGAAACCCTATAAATACCCATTAAACTCTCATTTCTAGCCTTTGATTCCCATCATCCTCATACTTCATTCTATCAATAGATTAATATTTTCCATCATCATAAGAGCAAAAAGAGAGATATTGTCAATATTCCTATAGAGCTTCAATTTGTATTATCTACTCTTGAGAGAGTTTCTTATCAAACACAAAATTTCCATACACTTGTAAAGAGGGTGAGGTATCCCTCTAGTTTCTTAGGGTGTGGTATCCCCAAGGTTTGGTTCCTGAGGCTTCTACACAAAGGTGGGGGATCCTAAGTGTGAGGAGTGCTCTTGGATGTAAAGGTTGTCAAGCACCTAAGTTAGAAGCTTGATGATAGTGGAGAAATCTTGAGTAAAATGCCTGGGGACTGGACGTAGATCACAAGGGTGGTCGAACCAGGATAAATCACTGTTTGCAATCTCTCTAACTCTATCTCTTTATTTATTGCAAACTTATATTATTGTCTTGCACATTTGAGAATTGCATCTGTTGATAATTGTTTATAAGTTGCTCTGTTAATCTTATTATTTTATTACAAACATAATTGAGCATGCTTATAATCTTTAATTGTTATATTTCGCTGCGTAATAACATTGATTGCATGAAAATGCAATATTAGCCTAAATAGGAATAATTTCTTAAATACCCAATTCACCCCCCTCTTGGGTATTGGTTACCAAGACCAACACAAGCCACTTGCAGCTGCCAACAGGTTGGCGCCGCCCTGCAAAAGCTGGCACTGCCACCAGCTATAGCCACCATGACAGCCTATAGCCACCCCTGCTCTGCAAACCGCTCAGCGGTTGTGCCTAAATCGCTCAGCGAATGCACCTGGACGCTGAGCGGACAGGAGAATTTTTGCCTATAAATAGATGACCCGAGGCATTCTTCAAAGACATCCCTTCTTCTATTCAGAATCCCTTTCTTTTCAATTTCTTTTATACTTCAAATCTTAGGTTAGTTTAGCAACAAAGAGGAGGCCGGTGAAGGAGCCAGGAGTGATCAAGGAAGCACAGCGGTCGTTGTCATGACAACGTGAGAACGTGTCATGGTAAGCGTCCATCACCTTGCCTCTGAGATTCTCTTGTAAGATGAATTTCTAATCCTCTTGTTTTTGGGAATTTGATAATTATTGTAGTATGATTGTATCCATGTAACTTTTGAATTATGAATTTATCAGTTTCTATGATTTGCTTGAATGATTTTACGCTTAATGCTTGTTTTAGCTTAGCTACCTAAAACATGTTTTCAAACTGCATGATTGCGTGCGAAAGTGGCGTCATAAGTTGGAACTAAATCAATTCATCTAGTAAACTTAATTGCTAGAGATAGAGTTAGGGTTATCAGTCATTTTAACATCTGAAATAACGCTGGTGTACTTTTTTAAGTTTGTGCACGAAAGTGACAGGATAATAAAGGAAGCCTGACGATCTTTTCATGCGCGAAAGCGATGAACAAGTTAAGAACTGGTGGCGAGGAATCAATGAGATGATAATTATGTTGTATTAAGTAAATGGATACATTAAACTATAATAGGATTCAATTCCCAACAAGCTTCCGGATCTACCTTTGATTTGTTGCCTATTTATATTTCATGTTTTTTATTTAGTTTATTTAACTATCAATCAATTTACCAATCCTTCACCTTATTGTTTAATTAACAAACTCAAGAATGGTATTTTTGCAACTCCCTGTGGATACGACTATACCTGACTATACTGCAATTGGATTCCTTGTGAATCTGAAAGTTGTAAAGAAGGATATATTATTAAACGACGAAAGTAAAAAAAGCTTTCAATAAAATTGGCGCCGTTGCCGGGGAATTGCGACATAAATACATAGCCTGAGTTTTGTTTAATTAAGCAATTGTGAATACTTGTAAATTATTGTATAGTTCTTACTTTGTTATTTTATCTATAAACTCTCTTGTTCTAATCTTATTGGCTAGTGGACATTTTCTTAGCTATTGCGAGGTAAAGCTTCCAAGGATCAATTGCTATTTGACCCTGAAATTGAGGCAACCACGCGGAAGATTAACAGCAAAACAAAGAAAAAGAAACATCTAGCCAAGCAAAGAAAGGAACAAGAAGCAAGTTCTTCATCTTCAATTTCTTTAGAAAATAATCAACAAGAAACTATGGCTGAAAACACAGAAGCTGGTGACAACAAGGGATTTGTCAACTTCACCCCCCGAAACATAATCAAGATGAGCAGAATTATTGGAACCCACAGGTTAACTCAAATGCAATCTGGCCTTGTTCAATTAATGTATGCTAACCCATTTGCAGGTCTGGATCATGAGGACCCTTAAACTCATTTGACAAAATTTTACGAACTCTGTGGAACTGTGGGGATGTCCGAAACTGATGAGGAAGCTGTATTCCTAAGGATATTCCCCCTGACTCTAATCAGAAAAGCAAAGGAGTGGTTGTTAGACCAACCACAACACATCTTGTCAAATTAGGATCAATTGGAAGAGAAGTTTTGCGCAAGGTATTTCCCTCAATCTAAGTATATGGATTTGAAAACTGCCATTTCTACCTTTGTGCAGGCACCAGGAGAAAGCTTATGCGAAGCTTGGGAGAGATACAAGTCTATGCTCCGAAGATGTCCAAATCATGAATTTGATGCAAGAACACAAATACACATCTTTCGCAATGGACTACAACAGCAGCACAAATTGATGCTAGATGCAGCAGCTGGTGGACAAATTATGTCCAAAACACCTGAGGAAGCAATTTCCATAATTGATTCCATGGCCTTGGCTGACCAACAAGGCCAATACCACAGAGGACCACTGAAGAAAGGAGGCATTCTAGAGCTGGGAGCCAATGATGCTATTTTAGCTCAAAACAAACAGCTTCAACAACAGATAGACGAGGTAAAAAAGACCTTGAACGAGATGCCGAAACAAATCAGAGTAGCTCGCGATTCTAAGCGGCAACAGGTATATCAATGTGACATTTGTACTGGTGACCATCCGTCTAGTAATTGTCATTTCAGGGAAGAAGAAGTCAACTTCCTTGACAACCAGCAGAGGCCTTACCAAAGCAATTATCAAAGAGGGCCAAATCAACAAAATTTCCAGCCATGGAGACAAGAAGCAGGACCGTCATGCAGCAAGGTTCCGCAATAGCTGTACCAACAACCCCGACCATTTCAGAATCAGAAGTCCTTGTACCAACAACCGAAGGACCATTATTCCAAAATGGAAGAGACATTGAACCAGTTCATGCAACAAACAATGCTAAATCAGAAGAACAATGAAACCACCATTAGGAGTTTGGAATTACAATTAGGACAGCTAGCAACTGATATGGCAGACTTGAAAAAAGGAAGATTTACAGCAAATATGGAACCAAACCCAAGAGACTCCTGCCGTGGCAAGGGATTGAACGATGAAGAAGGGAACTGAAACGAAACAGGCATCGAGCTAACGACGTAAAACAAGCGCTTCCTGGGAGGCAACCCGGTGTTTGTGAGTTTACTATTCTTAGTAGTTTATTTAATTTTAAGGTGTTAGAATAAAATTTTTATGCAAACGGTGAAAAGAATGCTAAGATTCAAAAAGAAAATGAGTCAGATTCAGGGATCGCTCAGCGGCATCAATGTATCGCTCAGCGGTACATTCGCTCAGCAACATAATTAGACCGCTCAGCGGCCTGAAACCCAATTGAGCATTTTGTTTCTAAATGAATTATAAATTAAAGGTTTACTTAAATCATGTAATTGGATTTAAATTCTTAGTGCCAGTCTTTTTCAACAAACTCTAACTTGACAAGCACTGAGATTGTCAACCAAATGACTGATTTCAAACGTTCAATTAATTGTCTCAGAAAGGTGCAACATGATCTAAAACTGATATTCCTAGCTGATTTAAGAATGGAAAAATTTGAAGAAAGGGAATCTTTTTAAGCACCTTATGATGATAAAAAACTAGGAAAATTAAAAAGGAACATGTTTTATTAAGTCCAAAAACATTGTGGGAAATTCTGGCCACAATAAGCGGGAAATTCTGACCGCAGTTGCAGGAAATTCTGTCTGCAAAGGATTCAAAATGAAAACATTATCTTTTGAATTTGATCATATGATATCTCTAATGCTTGCTATGTTAGTCCTTGGAAGAGGAGTTTTCTGATTGTTTTATAGGCCTCAAAGTAACAAGAAAGACCTTCCAAAAAATTGTATAAAGGGAGAGTCATTGTTGGGACAGGCAGAGAGGAAGAAGAGCATGATTCTTCAAAGAAGATGAGCCTTTATCTCCTCAAACTAATTGAAGCAGAAGTAGCCCATACTGCATGGAGGCTACATCAGGGAAAATCATTCACCATAACCAGGGAGCATTTCTAATTTTCTAGCACCTTAATTAAATTGTCCTTAGTGAGCTTAATATGTTCATAAGACTTGTTTGTCTAAAAACAATACTAAGTATTAGTTTACCTTACTTAAGATTGATGCATGAACAAATACAACGTGAATTGAATTGTTTCAGGATCTATAATAGACCTCTGTGAGAACATGCATAGATACCATGAACATGTCATTTTGTAATTATCTACTTGTTTGCATAAGCATAACCTTGAAAATGTTTTCAAATCGAGGAAATTAGACCTAACCAGGTGAGAGAGTGTAGCCTATACACTAAGTGAGATAGAGAGAATCACCATTGTTATTGCTCAATTGAATTTGTTTGAGTCTCTAATTTTGATAATTGTATGGAAATAATAGGAAATGATTAAGGCCTTTTGTTCATTAGAATAACACCCACTTGGCCAAATAAAGTTTACCCTGATTAGGAATATCCTTTGATACCCCATTTGAGCCTAACATGAGAAATTTCTTGGTTGTTACATAATCCCTGAGCCTTAAAAGAAAAACAATGACATCCCTTAAATTCTGAATTAAGAGAGCATTCTATTAGGATTATGTACAAAAATCCAAGTCAAGGGGAGATAAGGGTGAGCAAAAGTCGGAGCAAACAAATTGGTAGACAATGATGTCTTGATTAGAAATTTTGCATATCCAGAAAAACCAATTTTCCTTGTAGGCTGACCCTATTACAACCCTCAAAAGTCCTTCAGTGATCCTTGAATGACCATACAATTTGACTTGATTGTGAGACAGGTAACAAATTTAAGTTGTTGTGATTCAATGGTGACATTGAGACAAACACTCACCTTAAACTGGTCCACTGACCATTATGTGAATGAATATAATTTCCTGGATAACAAAAACATTGGATAATGCGATCTGTTTATGACATTCATGATGATGATGCATTTGATTGTGGTTAAAGTCATTCCATGGTGTCTCACAGGTCTCAAGCTTGAACTGTTTGAATCGATTCAATGAAAATGCAATAACTTATTGTTCATGAGTATCGATCTTTTGTAAAATAATTCTATTACCTCCTGTTTGAGGACAAACAAGGTCTTAAGTCAGGGGGAGTGATAAGTGTCGTATTTGCACAAAATTCAACCAGTAAAATGACACCTATTTGCTTAAGTTTTAATGAATTATCTAACTAAATTCCCCACTTTTGTAGGATTTATAATATATTCCTAAAGACGGATGCAAGAATATTAATTAAGGACAATCCCACACAGAATGAAGTAAAGATCAAAGGAGACAAAAGAAACAAAAAGACAAAATCAAAAGCAAAGCCGCTCAGCGCTAACAACAGGCCGCTAAGCGCAGAACGAGACAATCACCGCTGAGCAAGGTACCCAGGCTGCTCAGCGATCACGTCCACCGAGCCACTTGCAGCCGCCAACAGGCTGGCGCCGCCTTGCAAAAGACGGTGCCACCCTGCAAAACCTGACGCCGCCCTGCAAAAGCTGGCGCCGCCACCAGCTATAGCCGCCATGACAGCCTGTAGCCGCCCCTGCTCTGCAAACCGCTCAGCGGTGAACCCTAACTGTAACATCCCGCTCCTTCCCTAGGGAAAATTTCCCTGATTTACTGTTAACAAGCAGCAATTAATCTGTTTGGTTTCTCGAAATTTTGACGACACTTAAATAGATCCTCATGACCCTTAAAATTTAGGGGAAATATTAAACCGTCGAAAAAACAGAGTTCCGCTCACTTTTGGAGAATTCCGCAGACACTAGAACAGACCCGTTCGGCCCCGTTAGCCAATAGAATTGAGCAGTGGGCCCCAATCTTGGGAAACCATACCTTATGGGGGAAAAGATGACAAAACCCCCATAGCAACCGCAAATTGTTACTAGGAAGCTTCGGCGATCGCGGAAACCCAGTGGAACGGCCCCGATCGAACACCAACGAGAGATAACGGGTCAAGGGTATCTGTGAAAAATACTCCTCCGGAGAAAAATTCACAAATGCCTTGAAGTGATTATACCTTGAGGTAGAGGGAAATTAGAGGATCGCGACGGTATAAAAGGAATATTTTTTGGACGACCGTGCGCGACGCACTGACACTGCGAGCGATAAAACATGAGAGAACCGGAGCCAGGAGAAAATGAAATTTCAGCAGCTGAAGTAAAGGGCTGCACGGTTAAGAGAGGAGATTTTTGTCCAAAAAATAATCCCCTAAAATTATGCTTCCAAACTTACATCACCTTACTTGTCTTACACACTACACCAAATCTCATCACTTGGCCATATCTATGCCCATACCTTCTACTATTCATCTAATTTATTAAATCCCAAAATCCAATCAATTTCCCTCACCATTAGCCCCTCAAAACTGAGGCTTCTTCCTCAAAACTCTAAGAAAAATCTCATTTCTCACATCCTCCACAAAAGCACACTAAGCCAAACCTCAAGAACACCACCATACCTTCAAGAGATCAAGCACTTTTTCCATCTCCTTCCACCTTCCACAAACCGAAACACTGCCCTCAAGTCTCCTCATCTTGGTTTCATTTTCTTCCATCCAAAGTCAAGAGGAACAACCTCATCACCCTCCACCTTGCTCAAGGATCTTCATCTTGGAGAAAGGAGAAGCTCAAGCTCTGGAAACAACAAGGCTTGTGGGACTTCACTCAAAACTTCCCTCACCACCACCAGGTTTTTCTACAAGTGGGTAACTATGCATAAATCACCTCCTTGGTGATCTATTTATGGTTATTGTGAATATGTGATATAATGCACATAATATGCGTTGTATGCTTGGAAATGATCTTGCATGTGTTGGTAAGGATTTGATGAGGATAAATATTATGTTGCAAGTTGGTTGTATTCACGTTGTTTTATGATTCTTGGATGTTCATGTTGTTGCTTGTGTACTGTTGGAATATGTGGTGTTTGAACGTGGGATGAATGTGAGAACATGAAAGAAAATAAGCAAGGAAGTAAGCGCTGAGTGGGTTCCGCAGAGGATCCCTGTAGTTGCTGAGAGGGTTACGTGAAGAATGCCGAGTAGGCACCAGGAGTGGTGCTGAGTGGGTTTCGCGAAGGATCCCTATAGTTGCTGAGAGGGTTACGTAAAGAGTGCTGAGTGGGCACCAGGAGTAGTGCTGAGTGGTTCCGCGGAGAGTGACTGAGAAGAGTCTAGAAAGTTGTTGAGCGGCACCTGGGATGGTGCTGGGTGGTTCTGCAGAGAGTGATTGAGAAGAGTCTAGAAAGTTGTTGAGCGGGCACCTGGGATGGTGCTGAGTGGTTCTGCGGATACAGGAGTCTAGAAAGTTGTTGAGCGGCACCTGGGATGGTGCTGAGTGGTTCCCTGGAGAGTGACTGAGTGGGTTCCATGGAGGTTCCCTGGAGTTACCGAGTGTTTCCCTAGAGGGGGTTTTCAAGGTCCCCTATATTCGAACAAGCACTTAACAGTAGAGTTTATGTGTGGTATTTATGATAACATGCATCATGAGAACTAGAGGTTAATTACGTAAAGTTTAAAGAGCATAATTGAACCTTAGGGAATCAGTATGTAGTTATATGATAGTAGGTATCTCTCTTGGCGGAAACGCCCCTCACCAGTCCTTACAAAGGGGTGTATTGGTTAATGATGCGGAATGAAAAGAAAGAAAGAAAGGAATGAAAGGAAAGAAAGTAAAGAAAAGATAAATGAGAAAGGGTGACGTCACGCCTATGAAATGATGATGATGTAATGATGATGATGTATGGGTCTCCACTTGTTTGTGTCATAGGGCCAACCCCTCGCCCTCCCACTAGGTGGACGGTTATCTCTATTGATGATCGAAGACGGAACATTAGTTATCCATGGTGGTTCGCAACCACTCAGGTTATAGCGCTGCCTGGTCGACATCAATTAGAGGATAGAAGCAGGTTGTAGATGTTTGGCCGCATCTACATGAGTGGGAAAGACTCGGCGCGGCCCTGGTCCATTAGTTAGCTGGGAACCGACGCAGCCTCGGTCCATTAGCTAGCCGAGAGCATGAAAAGCAGGATGCGCCCCGGTCCATTAGTTAGCCGGCACGCATGAGAGAGTCTCAAAGTTAGCATGCATAACGTATGAAATGAATAGAAATGCAACGATGTGATGAATGATTATGTAATGTATAAGTATGTGAGAATGTATATAAGCATGTGTATGAAGTAAGTACCGCCAAGAGATCGCTCGAGACGGCTATGTATGTACACAAGAAAAGTTAACAAGCACGAGAACTTAGATAAGCAAGACTAGTTCCCCAGTCATCTAGTAAAGTAGATAAAGCCGTTCAGGACCTTAGGCCAGATAATAATCAGTAGGATGTTAGTATGCATGTTCACTTAGAAACACCTGAGCAGCCTGGTTGGTAAGTGAGGAAAGAGATCCCCTATGTTAAGGTTAACCACTGAGGACGACTGTTCTCATCCCCACTCGATTATGCTTCCAGGAGCAGGCGAAGAGTTTGATGGCTACGAGGAGCCGTACAAGGAGTTACCTGCAGAGCCGTGACGGCCGAGGTAGATCAGCAGAAGACCAGTCTTTTTGGTATGTATTTTGTATTTTGATATGTATTTTGATGTACTTGGCTTGTATATGTAACCTATCATGATACTCTGTTGGTTGTAACTTGTGATGGACCATATACTTGTTTATGTAATTATTTGTGCCAGTAATGACTATCACCCTTAAGCTTAAGCTCTATCGTTTGTATTATAGGCTTTGATTCACGCGCGGCTCATATTTTGCGAATAAAGTAACAAACAGAAAAGTTTTAAAATGATCCATATTTTCCTTACTCTGGTATTTTCGAAAGATAATAAAGGACTATAAGTAATCCCACCAAATGATTAACAACCTAGTGAGCATTGCGTACTACTCGAGGGTATGCAGTTAGCTAGGGTGTTACAGTTGGTATCGGGTCCAAGTGAGCCTGAGGACTGAGCTGCACTATGCTTCCGAGCATGAATAATGGTGTATGTCTTTTCCATGTGGTATGTGCTAAGAGTTATGTGTACCCGTCTTTCTTGAGCCTGATCAACTCGGAATTGTGCAGGTACGACAGATTAGGCATGCCGCCTCGTAGAGATTATACACAGCGGACGATGGAGCCAGCAGAATTTGCTGACATCGTTCGTGAGATGGCCCAAGCTACTCAGGCTCAGGCCCAAGCCACTCAAGCCCAAGCACAGGCAACGAATCAGATGGCAATAGCTGCCATGTATCAGAATCCAGCCCCAATAGCTGAAGAAGCAGAAGCGAAGACCCAGGACAAGTCCCAACAAGAAGCGCAACCCGAGCAGAAAGCTCAAGGGCCAGACACTCAGGAAGCACACCGAGGCAACGAAAGTAACCCACCTTGCTCGAGGTGTGGCAACCTGTACTGGGGAGTCTGTTTAGCAGGGAAGGATGCCTGCTACAAATGCGGGAAAAGAGGCCACTTTGCCAGGGATTGCCAGGCCATCCCAGCCCAGCGGATAGGGCGAGTCTTTATCATGAAAGCCGCAGAAATGTAGGACGTGGGCGATCACGCCTAGGGTAAGTGAGTAATAATGAATATTAACTAGAGCGTAGGAGAAAACCAGAAACTCTAGCGACACTGGAGTTTCGGGGCGAAAATCTTTTAAGGGGGTGGAATGTAACTGACGAGCACCAAAACGTCGTTAGATTTTAGTGCGCGATCAAATAATAATTTATAAACCAAGTAAACCCCGAGAACGTAGTAAAGGGAGTTAACCTGGGTCGTCTCTCAAGGAAGCAATTTAGAACCAAATCAATATTTAAGTAAATGGGGGGGTTTTGTTTGTTGATAACTTGAAAGCAATTAAAACAAGATTAAGACAATAATGATAAAAGCAATATCCTGCATACGGTGTTTCAAGATTAAGGATTAATTCTCATCGGTTCTTAGTTAATTATTCATGAAAGGAGATGTTGTTTATTAGTTGAGATCTCTAACTAATATGCAATTTACTTAAGAAACTACGATCGTCAATTCCTTAAGCATTTGTTAATATAGGTATTAAAACCAAGATCTCAGCATTAAAACCCATATTAATTAAG
>QANU01041300.1:18304-50780 GCA_003254905.1 Nissolia schottii
AAACAAAGCACTTTAACATAGCCTAAGTGCTTTGAAATAAAATGGAAAAAGTGAAGAATATGGAAGGAAAAAGGAAGGGTTTTGGCCTTGGAGAGCCTAGGGAGAGGTTGGAAGAGGATGGGGGAAGAATGCCCCAAATGCTAGCCTTGGCCCCCTATTTATAGGTGTTTTCAGGGGGAAATCGCTCAGTGTGAATAGTAACTTCGCTCAGCGATATGGCGGTGGACGCGGTTTGACAGCTGGCGCCAGCTGGCGAAGTTTCTGGAAGCTGGTTCGCTCAGCGGATTGGTACAGTCGCTCAGCGGACTGACTTGCGTAGCAGTCAGTAAAACTGTAATATCTTGAGCTACAGACCTCCGATTGAGGTGATTCAAATTGCCACTTAAAGCTAAGAGATAGGGCTACAATTTTGTAGTTGACACCAAATCGAGATTCAGTATCTATGATGGCTCAAAATCAATGGCAAAGTCAGTGTCAGAAATTCTCAGCTCAACTTTTAACCAAATCTTTTTGGAATTGAATTTGATCTTGCATTCCTTGGTCCAAATCTTCTCTTCACATCTTCATTGATCCTCCTAGACATTCCTTCCCTGTAATTCAAAATAGAAAAACTACAAAAGAAATATTACATTCGAAGAGAATTAATACCTTATTTTGCCGTTTTCCTTAATTTCTCTCAAAAGAGGACAATGTGTAAAAACGTATTGATTAAGTATTAAACCTACACATTTTAGTATGCATTTGCTCACTTATAGAGTAATAACTTAGGGTATAAAATTGACTTATCAGTAACATCCCACTTTTTCCCCTTAGTAGAAAGTTCCCAAAAATAAATAAAATAATTTATAAATAAACTTAGGAAGGAGAAAAACATTACCAGTGCCTACCTTAGTGAAAATTTCCCCAAACAACTGTTCATAGAGCCCTTTGTAGGAGTTGACCTGTCGAGGTCAGTAGAAATTATTTTGTTGGGTATTTCCATATTCTGCTAATACTCAAATGATTCCTCTCGACCCCTAGAGATGGATGAAAAACCTAAAGTGTCGGTAAAACGGAAATCGGTTCAGTTTCAGACGATTCCGCAAACACTAGAACAATCCCGTTTGGCCCCGTTTAACCAGTAGAACTGAGCAGTGGGCCTTAGTCTCCAGAAATTATACCTTATGAAGGGAAAGATTTCAAAAAACCTTAGATTAGCCCAAAAACTCATTAGGAAGAATAGGCAAGAGCAGGCGATCGCGGAAATGCCAGCGGAACGGTCCCGTTCGGACACCGGTGAGAGATAACGGGTCAAAGGTATCTGTGAAAAATACTCCTCCGGAGAAAAATTCACAAATGTCTTAAACCAATAATATTACCACGTAAGGGGAAATTAAAGGATTGCGACGGTATAAGCCGAATATTTTTTGGACGACTGTGCGCGACGCACCGGCACTGCGAGCGATAAAACACGAGCGAAACGGTACCGGGAGGCGGTCAAAGATGGCAGCCCACGTGATTGAATCAGATTGCCAAGGAAAATAATAAAAAATTAAGTCACTATTCATTGATTTGACATGATGTGACCTTATAATTATCCAAAACAATTAATTAATTACTAAATTAAATTAGAAAGGGTAAAATGATAATTTTGGCACAAAATTTATGACCAAAACGCCCCCATAAGCTGCAGCCTCCCTCCCCTATAAATACCCCATCATTTCTCTCATTTTTCATAAATTCATAACTCTCCTGAAACTCTGCCAAAAATTCGTTCTGTCCGGAAACTCAGTCGGAACGCTGTCAGAACTAGGAGGCCAGCCACGAAATCATCACAACCAGGGAACCTGCATCTCTTCAACCATCTTTAAACCATCTCTAAGACTCCAAAGAGGTGGGTAATCTCAAGCTTGCTCTCTCTTTGATGAGCTTTAATTGCTTGTAGGCTAATAGGTGTTGTTAGATGCTGTTAGGACAGTTCTGTGGATTATGTGTTAGAGATGCTAGGGCTATTGAGTCTTGCATGATTTATGTTTTTTTGGGGCTGAATAAGAGGGTATTATGGTTGCTGAATTTCGTGGTGACGGTTGGTGGCCATAGATGGCTTAAGGTTGTTTTATGTGATTTGATGAATTATTGTAGTTTATGTTATGCTATGCTTAGGCCTAGGATGTTTTGATGATTTGGGTATGTTTCTATGATGATATTATGTTGTAAAATGATTGTTGGAACTTGTGGAGTAACCCCAAGGAGTGTCCATGGAAAAAAGAAAGCAAGAAAACAAAGCAGGTTATACAGGCCACGCCCAGGACGTTGAGCGGCCTCATGAACCGCTGAGCGGACAGGTACCGCTGAGCGGCATCATGAACCGCTGAGCGGTCTGTAGGATAAGGTGAAAGAAAAATATATTTTTTTATGTTTTATGAACTGAATGGTTTCAGGTACCGCTTAGCGGACCCAAGAGGGCGCTAAGCGGCCTGAAACTTAGTAATTTCCCCGGAGCCACTGTTTATGAAAATTGTCGTGGGCCCACAGTTCCAACAAACATTGAGCTGAATGATATGTTAAGATATGTGTATGCTTTTATGGCTTGCTAAATGCACTAGATGAGATATGTAGATGATACTATGACATGACATGCATATGACACGGGCATACAAACACGACATGGACATGACATCCTGCATACAGACATGATATGGAGGACACCGCCATAGGCGCGAGTAGACCTCAAGCATTAACATGGTATGGAGGACGCCGCCATAGGGCGAGTAGACCTCAAGCATTTACATGATATGGAGGACGCCGCCATAGGGGCGAGCAGACCTCAAGCAGTGACACGACACAGAGGACAATGCCCTCGGGCAAGTCGACCCTCAAGCATTGCATACGATACGTACAAGAAATATGAATATGATATGTTATATGATACATGAAGAAGATGATATGTACATGAATATGATAGGTTATATGATACGTGAACACGATGATATGTACATGAATATGATATGTTATATGATACATGAACCCGATGATATGCACATGAATATGATATGTTTACATGATACATGAACACGATGATATGTACATGAATATGATATGTTTATATGATACGTGAACAAGTTGATAGGTATACGGAATATGCTTAGAATATGTATGTGCAAAGGCCCTGTCATGAAACCATGATTTCATGAGCCGACCTCTAGATAAGTCAGGAACTAAGAGGATAGCTAAAGAGTACAGAGGACATTGAGTTACCCAGGATAAGTAAAGGAAAGACTAGAACCCCGAGAACCTAGTAAATTAGATAAGACTGCTCAGGACTAGAACGGATAATAACAAGTAGGGAATTAGTATAATGATGTCACCTAGAGACCCCCTGAGCGGCGGAATCATACTGGAGTAATGAAATGAGTAGGTAAGCCCATAGAACCCCACTGAGAACTCTCACCCCCACTCTTTTATGGTTCCAGGTGGAGACGACAAGGCAACAAGTGACGGTTTGAGAGCTTGTAGCCAAAGACCCCGATGAACAGCAGGAGCCACTTTTTCTAAGGACGCAAGAAGGCGACTATAGTTTTATAATTAATAGTAGTAGTAAATGGTTTATGTTGGCCATTAGCTAGTATGTACAGTATGTGCAGTAATTGTACTTATGTATTACAATGTAATTGTGTATGGTGTATGGACCAAATGATTGTAAATATATATATATGTATGTCTCTATTCTAATCTTTCTTGTATGATTAACTCATAGACTAGTTCTTGCTTAAGTCATATTGGACTCTAACGCTTGCATAATTATATAATTATCTTTCTGAACACGCATGGCTCCTAGTTTGTAAATAAGTAGAGAAAGGAAAAGTTTCAAAATGGTCCTTATTTGAGAGAGAGAGATATTTTCAAAGCTAAAACTAGGGGCTAGAAGTAACCCCAACCAAGTAAACAACAACCCTATAATCCGTGTTACGACTATAGCATAGGCTGAAAGTAGGGGTGTTACACTGAGCAGCTTTACCTAATTACTGGGTGACTGGGAATTCTCTAATCTTTACATTACTTAATCAAAGGGATGCATCGTGTTCTTTTGTATCGTAATACTCTATAGAGGTCGTCTCATGAAACCTTTGTCACGTGACGTTGCTTTATCACATAAATATAAAATCATCATTTGTTTATATTTGTCGACATACCTTGGAGTCATAAATGAGTAGGGTGAGAACATTGCATTCTCAGTGGGAAACCTTTGTTATTGGGAAGTCTTATTGTCTCACTTATGATCCAGGCTGCTCAGGGATCTCTATGTGTCACAGTTATACTATATCCTTACTAGTTGTTAATATCCATGCTAGGCCTGAGCGGCTTTATCTACTTAACTCGGCGACAGAGGAAATCTAATTTTTCTATTACCTAGGTCTTCTATTCTCTCCCCTAGCTCTTAGGGAAAGTAGTCCTCATTATAACATACTTCAAGATCTTCTCGTACTTAGCTTGCACATGCATCAACTTACACATACCTCACATACATACACATGAAAGAATATAGGGTTCTTTTGTAATCATCATCTTAAAATCATCATTCATCTCATAAGTCTCGACTTATAAGCATCATCTTAAAATCGTCATTATCTTATAAGCATCAACTTTGACAACTTATAATCATCTGTCCTTCTCCTTTGCAGCTGTGGCCATACCGCTACAACCTACTTTCAATTTTGTACCGTTGGCGACCAGACAACGCTTAACCTGAGTGGTCTTGACCACGAGAAGTCTTGAGCATAAGTCATCGCTCAATGACCGAAATTACCATCTCCATCAAAGAATGGCGAGGAGTCGGACCTTGGACTCGACCAGGACTTGGACCTTCACTTTTTGGTAGGCCCTTGGACGCTACGAAAAGTGGTCTCATTCTTTCTTAACGCCCTTGGACGCCACCATCATTTAATATCTCATAAAGCATCAACACATATATGGTCATATATTATTCCTCCCTTAACGCCCTTGGATGCTACCATCATTTAATATCTCATCAAGCATCAACACATATATGGTCATATATTATTCCATAAGTATAAGAGACATAATTTAACTTGCTAAAACGTAACATAGCGTCTATATAACTATTGTCCACAAATCACATAACATAGATTACTTCCTTATAACAACATAGGCATGCATAGTTCATCAAAGCATAGATTAGGCTATATCAATTTATCATAAAACATGTCACCTAACATCTTACAACCTAACATCATCCATCATCTAGCATAAAACCACATAGACAGTGGAAAGGTCGGTTTACCCACTTGTACAGTTACAACTACTAGTTTAGTGAGTCTGTGCAGAATCCGAACTTGCTTGGTTGCTTCGAAGCTCTTGTTCTATGATAGATATATAAGAATTTCCCTAAGAAACTAAGAGAAATTTATGAGGCTAAATTGAGGGAAACTTGGGCTAGGTTTTGTGCAATGAAGTCTCTGTGTCAGTGTTTTGACAAGGTAACGATTGAGTGTGCAAACAGACAGAGTTTTGCTAAGGTTTCTTTTATGAAGTTCTTTGAAGCATTCATTGGGTATTTATAGGCCAAAGGCTGCCAAATTTCCTTCTAATAATGCCCTTTGGACAATTTCCAATTTTGCCCTTTTGGTGACATAAGCCATGACATCATGTGATGACTCATGGGCTTAGTCACCATATGACTCATGTAGGTTTGAATTGTTGACTACACTTGGAGCATTCTTGGTTGTGTGGTATTGGTGTGTCTTGGCCAAATTTGTGGCCAAGATTTTATGGCCAAATACTGATCAATTTTGATCGTGTTTGGTCGTTAGTTGTTTCGGTACTTTACGTACGGTTATCCTAAAATAGTCCATTCATATTCTTGTGATCTACAAATTGTCCTAATGAAGAATTTGAGTTATTCTAAGTTATTTGTGAACTTTCTTCCATAACAATACATTTTACAGATACCTTAGATACATCATTAAATTCTAAGAGTAATTATTCTAATGTTTGTATAAATTTCAAAAATTGTATAGAATTTCTTCTACGAACATTTTTAACCCAAAAATTTGTGTGAGAGCTTGTTCCCCTATTTAATTCATGAAATCTTTACTAAGGGAAAAAGCGGGATGTTATAGTTGCCATCATCGAGGACAATTAGAGTGGCGGTGGTTGATCCAAGGCCAGTGGTGGGTAGGCATGTATATGTCCCCGTGATGACCCTGGTGAGGGGGTCAAGCTGCGGGATCCTGCTTCGCAGGGCGTCTGATCTGTGGCGGAATCCTCATTGTTGTCATCTGGAATCACAAGCGAGTGGGGGTGAGAACAATGCGTTCTCAGTGAAAAGCTATAACGGTCAGTACTTTTCATTAGCTCAATTATGATTCACGCCGCTCAGGAGTTCTCTAGGTGTCATGCCATTCTACTTCCCTTATTTCATTTTTACTCTTGCTATTCCTGAACGGCTTTACCCTAGGTGTCGTGCTTCTTATTCTCGCTCGTCACATAAATTAGGATATTCTAGGGATTGATCATAGGCCAATCGGGCCATGCATTCTTGTCATACATAAGTTATATATATTCATACATCCATTCATAATTCATGCATAAAGGGCTTGGGGACTTTCTCTTACGCGCCCTAAAGCTGCGTCCTTTTCATTACTTTCTGTCCATCATTCTCCTTTGTAGTTCGTGGGACCGTTGTCCCCATGTGGCTACAACCCACTTACGTCTCCGTATCGTTGATGACCAGGCAGCGCTCCTTACCTGAGTCGTAGTTAACCACAATTGCTTGAAAGCATACTTCGTTAACTGGCGATAGGGAGTGACCATCCGGCTTACAGAATGGTGAGTGGCCACCGTAATAGCATCACCATGAGTGGACTCGTACTTTACATAACATTCTCTTTGACTTGACATTTTGCACGCCCTTTTTGGTGGCCTTGACTTTCTTTCCTTGTCATAAACTTCACTTTTCATTCTTGCTTTATCTTTAAATTGGGGCAAAGCCTGCGTTTAGGTCTGAGTCTGCTTTTCTTGATCATAAAACCAGTCCATCTTGCTAGACTGGTAGTGGCTTGTCATGCTTGACGTGCCAAGAGAGGCGATTCCCTATTACATAACTACGTACTTAACTGTAAGGTCTTTCGGCACCATCGTGGCCGGAACCTTCCTAAGATGTCTCATTTCCCCTAAGGTTCAATTATGATCTTTGTTTAAGGTTAGGCGATAAGTTTCTAGTGATCTAGGATTGTTCTATACACTTAGTGACAATCGTGCCCTCATGATGCATAATAATATAATTGAAGTTCATAACACATGCCATACATATACATAAATAAGGGAAACTTAAAGCTGGGAACTGAAACCCTGAGTCATTCGAATGACCTTATAAGAGCCATTTGAATGCCACAGAATTTTGGCTCTTAGGTTGTTACATAAGAATGGGTCATTCGAATGGCCTATACTTGGTCATTCGAATGACTTAGGCCTTGTTCTCTCAGTTTACAAATACGGAGTTTCATTCGAATGACTAAGGCCTGGCCATTCGAATGACTCACTTCTGTGACTCTCAGTGTTTGAAATTTATATGATTCATTAGAATGACCCAGTGGTGGTCATTCGAATGACCCGTTTTATTTGGCTTCTATTCATAAAACCTTTCATTGTTCATTCGAATGACCCTGGTTTGGTCATTCAAATGACCACAGACCTGTGAAAGGTATCAATGGGTTCTTGGTTTCCATCCATGCACTAATCCATTCCCTTTATTCAAAACAATACACACAACTCACTTAGATAACCAAGGTGGTGATTTAGGTCTAACTACCCACTAGTGAGTAAAGGTATGTATGGTGTGGTGAGTGTTGAGAGCTTAGGTGAATCCCTAGAAGCTTTGATGCTCCAAGCATTGAGGTCACCACCTTTCTTCAATATACTTCTTGAAGATGGAAGCTAGTATTGGAGTGGCTCTTGCGGGAGAAAAATGAGTCTTTCTTGGTGATTTTTCTTGGAGAAAAATGTGAGGAAAAAGGCTTATGGTGTTTGGGATTTTTTTAGGGAAACATAGGCAAGAATGCTTGAGTTTTGCTTTAAGACAATGGTGGTTCCTTGAGGCTTGGTTTTTCTTTGGTTTTGGAAAGAAAGTATGAGGTAAAAGAAAATGAAAATGGAGAGTAGGGTGGCTGATGGAGCTTCAGTGGAGAGGGAGTAATTGTGTGTGGGGGGAATAAATTAAAATGAATAAAGGGGGTGACATGATGGGGTAAGGTGGGAATAGTGCTAGGTAAGGCCATGGGTAAGGTGGTGTAAGAGAATTGGTGATGGGGGTATGGCCTTGTGATTCGCACGACTGATTTGGGGAAATTTCTCCCAAAATTTGTCCCGTGTTCGGTCGTGTTTGGTCGTTAATTGTCCGGGTATGTGTATGTCGGTGTGCGCGAAAAATTAACTGACAACGTAAAAATTATCTAAACATAATTGGCATTAACCAAGCACTTAAAACGAGGAATTTAAATTAATCTTAGGTACTCGTAAGTTTTCTCTCATAAGAGTGTATTTCACAGGTACCGCCGATACGTGCTTAAATTCCAGTAACGATCGAAAATCGTTACAAAAAATCATTTAAACACAGAAACACATCTTGCAAAAAAATTCTACGAAGGAATTTAATTTAATCTAAGGTACTCATAAATTTTTCTTTTTGCAAAAGTCCATTTTACGGGTACCTTTGACTCGTATATAAACTCCGATGATGACCGGGAATCGGTCCAGATCTTGCGAAACCCTGTGAGATCACGAAACCCTAATCTTGACTGCGATTTTTACGGATTAAATGTGACAGTTTAATTTTCTCATTTCCCTAATCGGCTCATACTTATTTATTAAGAAAATTTCTGTAAGGGAAAAAATTCAGGATGTTACACCCTTCTTCTTCTTCGCTTGTCCATGGCTCTTCGCGATGCTTGGCGGGTAGGGCCTTAGTAGGCTCAACGAACCTTCACTCACTGAATCAAAGACTTTAGTGGAGAGCAAAATAAAAAGACAGGTATAAGAATGAAAAGCAATTACCATGAGGTAGGTTATGTACTACCCTGGTGGGATAGTCAGATATGTCGACATATCTAAAAGAAGGGTTGCAATAATGGTCAGAAAAGGTCATGATTTTTCACCCATATTTAAATTCTCTAAGGTCAAAAGGCAATCTTATAGCCTATTAAAGAGGATTCGAAAAAGGATCATCCAACCCAAAAGATGCGTTTGGTAAAGGAGGAAACTTGGAATGTTGCATATGCGAATAGAAGTTTGAAAATGAATTTTTGGCCTTAGCCTTTTCGAAAGATTTTAAACAACGACCCTGGTGGGCTTCAAATTTGTTCCTACAGGTTTCCTTCGCATCAATAAGAGTCACCTCTAAGGCTCTAGGGTTATACTTAACCTTAAAGAATTTTTCAAAAGCTTGAATCTCATGAATATGCTTACTTTTCGACTTTGAGTAGCCGGTTGTGTTTGCATAAAAGAATGTTGCATGAAGCTTAGATACTCGCTCAAAGAAAATGTGTGCTGGGAATAAAAGTTGAGCCACCAAGCGAAGAAAGAATCAGACATAAAAGATCTCTGTTTAAAGTGACAACAATGGAAGTGAGCCTTCCTAGACTTATTGCCCCGATGGCCCGCTGCCAAATGTTTGCTCAAATTGAACTCCATGGGACAGAATACCTGCTTGTAATCGGTGAAGGGAAGAGAGGGAATAAGCTGAGAGAAGCCAAATTGTCTGGCAACGAGATTCGGAGCATGAAGTACGACTCTCCTTCAACCTCCGCAACTAGGCAAGCTAGATGGAAGGAGTTGGATACAAAGAAATTCTGCCCAAATGTAGTGACTTTCCTTTCTGTCGACAGACCCCTTTGGGACCATAGGTTGAGTAACCACGAAGGCCCTATGTCCCACTTCATGAAGGGTATAACACCCCTAGCTAACTGTTTATGCTTAAGTCGTATGCAATGATCACTAGGTTGTTAAGTAATTGGTGTGAATACTTATAGTCCTTTATTACTTTTGAAAATATTTGGTTAAGGAAAATATGGACCATTTCTAAATTTTCCCTGCTTGTGATTCATTATCAAAGTATGAGCAGTGTAACACCCTAGGTTAGCAGCTTGTGCTTAAGTCATAATCTACGTCCGCTAGGTTGTTATTTGCTGGGTGGGAGTATTGATAGTCCCTACTTTACTTCGGAAAATAATTAAGTTAACTGAAAATAAGGACCCATTTTTTTCTTTTTCTTTTTAAACATAAACTATTATCATACGTCAAACTAAAGCCATGCATGTGGACTATTATGAGTCCCGTATAATCGTATCACAGATAAATGCGTGCGTCGTCTGTCATACACATACATACATGAACGGTAAAGTAAATAGTACCAAGTGGGNAAGGCCATGGGTAAGGTGGTGTAAGAGAATTGGTGATGGGGGTATGGCCTTGTGATTCGCACGACTGATTTGGGGAAATTTCTCCCAAAATTTGTCCCGTGTTCGGTCGTGTTTGGTCGTTAATTGTCCGGGTATGTGTATGTCGGTGTGCGCGAAAAATTAACTGACAACGTAAAAATTATCTAAACATAATTGGCATTAACCAAGCACTTAAAACGAGGAATTTAAATTAATCTTAGGTACTCGTAAGTTTTCTCTCATAAGAGTGTATTTCACAGGTACCGCCGATACGTGCTTAAATTCCAGTAACGATCGAAAATCGTTACAAAAAATCATTTAAACACAGAAACACATCTTGCAAAAAAATTCTACGAAGGAATTTAATTTAATCTAAGGTACTCATAAATTTTTCTTTTTGCAAAAGTCCATTTTACGGGTACCTTTGACTCGTATATAAACTCCGATGATGACCGGGAATCGGTCCAGATCTTGCGAAACCCTGTGAGATCACGAAACCCTAATCTTGACTGCGATTTTTACGGATTAAATGTGACAGTTTAATTTTCTCATTTCCCTAATCGGCTCATACTTATTTATTAAGAAAATTTCTGTAAGGGAAAAAATTCAGGATGTTACACCCTTCTTCTTCTTCGCTTGTCCATGGCTCTTCGCGATGCTTGGCGGGTAGGGCCTTAGTAGGCTCAACGAACCTTCACTCACTGAATCAAAGACTTTAGTGGAGAGCAAAATAAAAAGACAGGTATAAGAATGAAAAGCAATTACCATGAGGTAGGTTATGTACTACCCTGGTGGGATAGTCAGATATGTCGACATATCTAAAAGAAGGGTTGCAATAATGGTCAGAAAAGGTCATGATTTTTCACCCATATTTAAATTCTCTAAGGTCAAAAGGCAATCTTATAGCCTATTAAAGAGGATTCGAAAAAGGATCATCCAACCCAAAAGATGCGTTTGGTAAAGGAGGAAACTTGGAATGTTGCATATGCGAATAGAAGTTTGAAAATGAATTTTTGGCCTTAGCCTTTTCGAAAGATTTTAAACAACGACCCTGGTGGGCTTCAAATTTGTTCCTACAGGTTTCCTTCGCATCAATAAGAGTCACCTCTAAGGCTCTAGGGTTATACTTAACCTTAAAGAATTTTTCAAAAGCTTGAATCTCATGAATATGCTTACTTTTTGACTTTGAGTAGCCGGTTGTGTTTGCATAAAAGAATGTTGCATGAAGCTTAGATACTCGCTCAAAGAAAATGTGTGCTGGGAATAAAAGTTGAGCCACCAAGCGAAGAAAGAATCAGACATAAAAGATCTCTGTTTAAAGTGACAACAATGGAAGTGAGCCTTCCTAGACTTATTGCCCCGATGGCCCGCTGCCAAATGTTTGCTCAAATTGAACTCCATGGGACAGAATACCTGCTTGTAATCGGTGAAGGGAAGAGAGGGAATAAGCTGAGAGAATCCAAATTGTCTGGCAACGAGATTCGGAGCATGAAGTACGACTCTCCTTCAACCTCCGCAACTAGGCAAGCTAGATGGAAGGAGTTGGATACAAAGAAATTCTGCCCAAATGTAGTGACTTTCCTTTCTGTCGACAGACCCCTTTGGGACCATAGGTTGAGTAACCACGAAGGCCCTATGTCCCACTTCATGAAGGGTATAACACCCCTAGCTAACTGTTTATGCTTAAGTCGTATGCAATGATCACTAGGTTGTTAAGTAATTGGTGTGAATACTTATAGTCCTTTATTACTTTTGAAAATATTTGGTTAAGGAAAATATGGACCATTTCTAAATTTTCCCTGCTTGTGATTCATTATCAAAGTATGAGCAGTGTAACACCCTAGGTTAGCAGCTTGTGCTTAAGTCATAATCTACGTCCGCTAGGTTGTTATTTGCTGGGTGGGAGTATTGATAGTCCCTACTTTACTTCGGAAAATAATTAAGTTAACTGAAAATAAGGACCCATTTTTTTCTTTTTCTTTTTAAACATAAACTATTATCATACGTCAAACTAAAGCCATGCATGTGGACTATTATGAGTCCCGTATAATCGTATCACAGATAAATGCGTGCGTCGTCTGTCATACACATACATACATGAACGGTAAAGTAAATAGTACCAAGTGGGTCCCACAATCAATGTCATACATGTTAGGAAATCATATATATATATATATATATATCGTAAATACTGTATTAATACATCAAAGGGGCTAGACATACCTTAAGCCCGTACATGCTATCAGTGGCTACAAAATGGAATACATCAAAATGTACATAAAACTAGGACTACTAGCAAAAAGGGGGCGTCTGATGACAGGGTCTGGATATAGTGCTGGTCAGGTCTCTGGCTCGTCCTTGCTGAACTCTTCCTCCGGATCCTCCTCGGGGTCCTCCTCTGGGTCCTCCTCCTCCGGCTCTGACTCCTCCGGCTCGTACTCTGGCTCCAGCTCGTCCTCCTCGTCATCCTCCTCCATGGCCACCAGAGGATACTCCTCCTCGAGTGAGGAAGGCACTGGTACGTCTGGCGGGTCTCGGGGGTCTTAGGATGGGCCTACCTCGTGGCTGGGAGTACGAGGTGTGAACTAACGACGGTAGTCTCTGGCCATACTTGTAACATCCCAGTTTTCCTTAGCAAAGATTTCGCATAATAAACTCGTGAACGAACTCCATCAGAGATTGGAAGCGTGAGTTGTAGGTGTCCGTCAAGCACCGGATGTGCGGGACTATGCAGCTCAGGTGGATAAGTGCAGAGTTAGGGAGAATGTGAAAGGAATAGTAGGAGTATAGAGTACTAAGGAGCTTAGGAATAAAAGAGGATGCTCGGGAACGCTAGCCACTCTGGAGACGTCAGGAAGGTAGAAGCCTGATTACCTAGGACTCGAGTGTCTGTATAAATTATTCTGTTTAGTATTTCCAAGTTCTACTGACACTCAAATGATTCCTCTCGACCCCTAGAAATGGACGAAAAACTTAGACTGTCGAAAAGACGGAAATCGGGTCAGTTTCAGACGATTCTGCAGACACTAGAACAGTCCCGTTTAGCCCCGTCTAGCCAGTAGAACTGAGCAGAGAGTCTCAAGTCTCTGGGAATCCAACTTGTACCGAGAGAAAGTCCCAAATACCTTAGATTAGCCCCACAACCTTATTGGGAAGTTTGGGGGATAGTGAAACCACAAGCGAAATGGGTGTCCGCTAAGGCGGGAGCTTAACGATGTATTAAAGGGGTCTGTGAAAAATACTCCTCCGGAGAAAAATTCACAAACACCTTCTAAAAATAATATTCTTAGGAAGGGGGTAATTAGAGGATCGCGACGGTATAAGCGGAATATTTTTCGGACAACCGTGCGCGACGCATCGGGACTGCGAACGATAAAAAACGAGCGAAGCGGGACCGAGGTGGGGCCCAATCTGATTTAGCACGTGGGGAGGCAGATATTTTCAAGAAAAATAATTAAATATGCCTTGATGTGACTTGATTTGACCTAGGTATTATCCAAATCAATTAAATAAATAGAAAATGAAATTAAAATGGCATTTTGGTAATTTTGGGCCAAGGGCAAAATGGTAAAGTGGCAATCAGCTCTTGGGCTATAAATACCACCCCAAAACCGAAAATGACATGAAAAATTGGAATCCTTGCCAGAACTCTGTCCGTTTGTCGATCGACTGCTGTTCTGACAAACCGGAGACCCAGACACCGCCTGCCTTAAACCCAGTTCACTTCCTCCACGAATCCCCTAACCCTTAGCCACGAAAATCACTCCAAGAACCCATGGAAAGCTGCAGCAAATTCGGACATGAGGAGCTAGGAGGCAGCCAAGCAAGCTAGGAGCAAGCCGGAACCGTCGGCACCACGGAATCGGTGGGTAAACCTAACATAACCACTGTCTATGTGGTCTAGGATGCTTGAGTTTCATTTGTGATGTGTTCTATGTTAGATTATGCTAGGTTTTCTTATTTGATGCCTCTTTGTTCTTATTGAATGCCTCTTTGATGAATTGTTAGGTGAATATGTGCTTTATGTGTCAGATATGCTATATGCTTTGTGACTAGACGGTTAGGAGAATATGAACTTGATTATGGAAATGATTTTTGGATGTTTGAAAGTATGTTTATGGCTATTAGAAATTGGTTAGAAATGATGAAAGAAATGTTCTAAGGATTGATGTTTAGGAACCTTGTAGAACATGGAATATTGCAGGAATTAGGAGCTGAAATTCGTCAGGGTGCACTGAGCGGTCTGACGAAGGCCAGAACTCCCTTTTTTGAAAATTATCATTTTTATGTGTATGAAAACCTTTCTTAAAACATAATTTTTATACTGCTTGCAATTATCCATGGATCTACTAATTGTACGAAAGTATGTTAAATGTTATGATTTAAGGACGTATGTTCAAACGAAAGTATGTTAAATGTTATGATTTAAGGATTTATGTTCAAATGTTTTCTAAAGTATTTTAAAGGTTATGAGATAAAGCTTTATGGTTAATGCATATGAACTGTAACTGGAACGGACTGTATTGATGAATGTGTTATGTGATTATGTGTCATGGAAATGGTTTTTTCAAAAGGAAAAGAAAGGAAAAGAACATAAAGGAAAGGAAAGGAAAAAGAAAAGAAAGGAACGGAAAAGGAAAAGTACCGGGCATGACGTCATTAAGTCCCAAAAGGAAACAGGAAAGGAAGGAAAAAGGAATCTTTTCCTAGACTGTGCGCGGAGCCGGCAGGAAAGGCAAGCTGAACCCTGGGCATGCTTCGTCCCTAGCATAAGGACGGGGTAGGGTCCCCTCGCCACCCCTAGCATAAGGGTGGATTCTCCTATCGTGAGCTACTGAGGTTTAGCGCGGCCCAGTCCTCACGATACTGAGACAACAAGGAAGCCTGTCGCGGTAGGCCACCGTTACGGGGGGGTTGAGCTTGAAGTATGTGCTCTAAGTGATATAACTGTACATAAGTGGAGGTGCGAAGAAGCTTATAATTAAAATGGGCACGGTTATAAGTGCACGCGCACTGAAGCTTATTATGTGATATGTGATTATATGAAATATATGATTATGTGTAACTTAAGAAGTAAGATAGAGAACAGATGACTTAGTAATGAAGAATAGGTTCCCCAGTCACCTAGTTAACTAGATAAAGCTGCTCAGGCTTAGTATGGATCTTAAAATCAGTAGGGTGATAGTATAACTGTGACACTTAGAGACCCCCTGAGCGGCGAAATCATAATTGAGTGTAATACAAGTAGAGAGACCGAAGGCAACCCACTGAGAACCCAGTGTTCTCATCCCCCACTCCTTTATGGTTCTAGGTGAGCACGCTGAGGATCGAGAAGACGTCATAGCGGGGAAAGCAACACAAGGGACGAGGAGAGGAGCTACAGGAGAAGCCAAGGGAAGACAGCTGAAGATCAGACGATTAGCTAGTAGATGATATAGGTGTATTTGTACTTCTATGTGATATTTGTATTTGATACTTACAATACTATTTATATATTGCTGATGAATGTATGAAGGACCATTGTTTGTTATCTTGGCAGGTACTAATGATATCTTTACTTATCGTTACACATGCTATGTTTCCGTTCAAAATGCATGTTCTACACGTGACAAGGCTCCTAATTTACTCTATGTGACGTATAAAGAAAGTTTAAATTTGGTCCATATTTTGGGTAGCAATATTTTTAAAAGAATACATGGGACTAAGTAATCCCCACCAAAGCAGATAACAACCTAGTGAGCATTGTTTACGACGTACGCGTAAATAGTTAGCTAGGGTGTTACAATACTCATCCGTGCAGTCTGCCGGTAGGCCTTGGGCGGTCGTAATCTCACGGAAACGGGGTCGACCTCTACGTCCTTCTCATAAGGAGCGTGTTCGCCGTCAGCGGAAGTCTTGGGCTCAGGGAATACTGGTGGCGCGGCTTGGCGGGGTGTGGCACGATTCACCACTAGTACTGACCAAAACTCTTCCTCCTCCCCTGTCTCAGGGTCTACGGTCCTAAATCTGCTGCGCAAGATCCGCCGCTTCTTCGGCGGGGTCGTCATCTAACTCGCCTGAAGCCATAAGTGAGTGGGGTGAGAACGATGGTTCTTAGTGGTTAACTATGGCATAGGGGGGATCTGGTTACTCAATTATGCTCCGGTCGTCCAGGAGATCTCTAAGTGTTCATGCATTAGACACCCTACCAGTTATTTCTTGCCTAAGTTCCTGGGCGGCTTTATCTAGTTACTAGGTGACAAGGAACTAATCTTTCTTACTAAGTTCTCGTGCTTTCTATCGTTGACCGTTCTACACATATATGTATGTCCGGTGACCTTGCCCCATGCGTTCCCTTCGAGCCTGGTGACGTGATCGAGCCCCATGCGTTCCCTTCGAGCATGGTGACGTACACAAGGCCTGCGTTCCCTTCGAGCCTGCTCTTGTGCACTATGCATGAACTTAACATTTTAGTTAACCGGTATCATAAGCTTGCATTGGCCGCCTTCCTTTGGGCTAAGCCATGTAGGCACGAGGGCCTCATTCATTCGTAACCATCATCATTATCATCATATGCACTTTTATCTTCCTGTACTATTCTGGTTCTTATGTTCATTATCATCTTCATTCATTAGTCTTGGTCATAGCATAGCCTCTAGTGATCTATCCTCATGATGCATGCCATACTCAATACTCATGTTCTTGTTCTTGGCACCCTTAGGTGGCTTACAGTAATACAGATAAACATATCACATACCCTTCTACTGTTAGGTGCTTGTTGGAATATATGTGGACCTCAGAACTCCTCTGCGGAAACCATCCAGTAACTTCAGGGAACCTCCGCGGAACCCACTAAGCAACTCTCCATGGGATCACTCAACCATTTCAGGGGATCTCCGCGGAACCCACTTGTCACCGCTGCTGGCACCCAGTCAGAACTTCAGGAACCCGCTCAACCGCTCTAGGGTATCTCCGCAGAACCCACGCGGTCACCACTACTGGCGCTCACTCGGTCTATTCCCCAGGGAGCCACTTATCACTCCGGGGAACCTCCGCGGAACCCACTCAGCACCACTCCTGGTGCCCACTCAACACTCTTCACGTAAACCTCTCAACTCTCCAGGGATCCTCCGCGGAACCCACTCAACACCATTTCTGGTGCCCACTCAGCAACTCCATGCAACCTCCTCAACACTTTAGGGATCCTCTGCGGAACCCACTCAACACCACTCCTGGTGCTACTCATCAACTCTAGACTCCCTCGGTTACTCTCCACAGAACAACTTAGTACCAACCTAGGTGCCGCTCAGCATCTTTCTTCGGACTCCCCTCAGTCACTCTAGGGATCCTCCGCGGACCCCGTTCGGCGCTCACTCTCTGTTGCTTATTTTCTCTCAGTTCCTCACATTTTCTCACATTCATCTCAAAGCCCCACATAACCCAGCGATACACAGCATCAACAAGAACACTCATAAATCATAAAACACATGAAATGAAAGCAATAAGTACCAAAATATTTATTCTCAATAAATCTTTGACAACACATGCATTATATCACATACTCAAAACAACCATAAATAGATCACCAAGGAAGGTGATTTATGCATAGTTACCCACTTGTAGAAAACCTGGTGGTGGTGAGGAGAGTTTTGAGTGAATTCCTACAAGCCTTGTTGTTTTCCAAAGCTTGAACTCCTCCTTTCTCCAAGATGAATATCTTGAGCAAGGTGGAAGATGATGAGGTTGTCCCTCTTGATTCTTGGTGGAAGAAAGTGGAACTAAGATGAGGAGACTTAAGGGCTATGGTTTCGGTTTGTGGGAGATGGAAGGAGATGGAAAAGTGCTTCGTCTCTTGGAGGTTTGGTGGTGTTCTTGGAGGTGTGGCTTAGTGTGTTGTTATGGAGAATGTGAGAAATGAAAATGTCTCTTGGGGTTTTTGGGGAGAGCTCTCGGTTTGGGGTGGCTGAATGGTGAGGGAAATTAATTGAATTTTAGGATTTAGTACAATGTGATGAATAGTAGAAGGCATGGGCTTAGGTATGGCTAGTGATGGGATTTGGTTTAGTGTGTAAGACAAGTAATGGTGATGGAAATTTCGAAGCATGATTTTGGGGATTAATTCTTGGGCAAAAATCTCCTCTCCTAACCGTGCAGCCCTCACTCACAGCTGCTGAAATTTCATTTTATCCCAGTTCCGGTTCGCTCGTGTTTTATCGCTCGCAGTCTCGGTGTGTCGCGCACGGTTGTCCGAAAAATATTTCGTTTATACCGTCGCGATCCTCTAATTCCCCTCTACCTACGGGTATTTGATAAGTGCCCTATTTGCACACTTTTGACACATCAAAATGGCACTTATCTATTATGTTTTTGAACGAATTATCTAATTAAGTTCCTTTGTTTTGTAGGTTTCTAATACATTTTGAAGATGGATGCAAGCATAAATAATGAGAGAATAATCCCATAAAGGGTGGAAGAAAAGGACAGAATTGGAAAAGAGCTTAAAAGAGAAGATTCTGGCGAAGGCATCGCTCAGCGAGGAACAACGAATCGCTCAGCGCTTAAAGATAGATTCGCTCAGCGATATAACACTTATCGCTCAGCGAAAGTACGTCGGCAAGCCACTTGCACCGGCACCATCATTGAGCCAGCTGGAGCCAGCCAATAGTTGTGTGCCACGTCAGCGCCGCCCTAAAAAAGCTGTCGAGCATTTAATGAAGACGCATAAAAGTACAATCGCTCAGCGATAGTGCGCCGCTACCCAGCGATTCAGAGCTTATCGCTCAGCGATGGTACTAAAACCTCTGAGCGAAGGCATCCAACTTTTGCCTATAAATAGAGGGTAGCCGAGGCATTCAAGAATCCATCCATCCCCCACTTCTTTCACTTCATTCCCATTCCATTTTCCACCTTCCATACTTTACTTAGGTTAGGTTTAGAAAGAAAGTTAGGGTTTAGAAGCTTTCCTTAAGAGGAAGTGCTGCCAAATTGCCAACAGTTGCGAACCGTGGTGGAGGTGTGGAGACATTTCACCACTCTTCTCAACTTATCATTGCTTCAAGCCCCTGTAAGTCTGTAAACTATCCATGACAATGGATAGCTAACTTTCTTTTATGTTGGGATTGATGTGCTTTATTTCTTAATGTATCCATTGTAACTTATGATTATGATTCTATGAAGTTTTATGATTTTAATGAATGATCTTGCGCATAATGCTTGTTGTTGTTAGTACTTTGATTCTTAATTTGAGACTTGATTGCATGAACGAGAGTTATGCTAGTTAAGTTATAAACCGAGTTAAGAACAATAGTGCTTTGAATAAGCTTGATTTTATGCTTTAATATTGTGAACGAGAGTTACAACTATTTAAGCTTGACGTAGATCAATTCATTTAGTTCTTAACTACCATAACTGGAGACTTAGAACTAATCGCATTAACACCCGCTTTAATTTCAAGATACTTTGTTGAGTTTGTGCAAGACATTGACAACTTAATAAAGGAACTTGTGAACTTAACATGCTTGAGAAAGATGATTAAGTTAAGAACTGGTGGCGATAAAATCACTAAGGCTCATAGATCATAAGGATGCATTGAGAAATATTGTCACTAAAATCCCAACATCTTTCTTTACCTGCCTAAACCCTATTCCACTATTGTTTTCTTTATTTTATTTGCATTTATTTATTATTTATTTACTCATCAAAATATCATACCACTTCCCATAGCTTAAAGTATTTCAATTCCAAGATATTTGTTTTAATCACAATCCCTGTGGATACGATTATACCCGTCTATACTGCAATTTGATTCCTTGTGAATCTGAAAGCTGTATAAGGATATATTAAATTGACGAGAGTGTGAAATTACTGCAAAAAGGCTTTCAACAGTATTAATATTTCAAGGTGTTTGTGAATTTTTCTCCAGGAGATTATTTTCACGGACACCTTTTTCGCGTCTGAAAATTCTATCGACGAACAGCGGTCGTTCGGTTGTGGGCCAAACTTCCCATCACGACACGTCTTATTTCCTAGGGGTATTCTACGTAATAATTTTCCATCTTAATTCTCTAATCATGATTAGAAAATTAATCTAATAATTATGTTTACGATTATTTTTCTAAGGAAAAAAAATCGAGATGTTACAAGCAGCGTGTGAACAAGATATATACAATACAAGCGATAGAGCCTTGGGCATACAATCACTATCCAATCACAGTATAACCAGATAGATAAGAACATATGGTCTATTACACATATTTACAGCAATCCACATAGTATTATAATAATTTACATTTGCATAGCATATCCATTACAACACATAGTTCATTCCTTTCAACAAAAGATCTGCACGCTAGACTAGCTTGTCTTCACGGTCCTGGAGTCCTGCTTCCCAGATACCGACGGCCCATACTCCATCCTCCATAGCTCTTCTGGCTGCTCATCATAGCCCTCGGCTGCCCTTGGAATCATGATCGAGTGGGGGTGAGAACATTTATCCTTAGTGGGGTACCTTAATGTAGGGTTTACTTATTTATCTCGCTTATGAACTAGGCCACTCAGGAGATCTCAAGGTGTTCATTCATACTACATTCCTATTGATTATTATCGTTCGTCCTATTCCTGAGTAGCTTTATCTATTTTACTATGTGACAGGGAAATCCTTCCTTGTCTAGGTTCTCGTGCTTATGAACTTTATTCGGGAGTACATATAGGCCGTCTCGAGTGTTCTCTTGACGGTACTTACATACTACATAGACTTACGTACGTATACTCATTTATTGCATACTCATGCATCACATACTCATTCATCATATACTCCCGGCTACCTAATAGACCGGGGCCGCGTCCTTTTTATCTTGAATCCTTCCACCCTTGTAACTGTGGTCGTCCGGTTACAACCTGCTTCTGCTCCCATGTTGATGACAACTAGGCAGCGCTATAACCTGAGTGGTTGTGAACTACCGCGGATAACTAATGTTCCATCTATCGACTATTAACAGGGATAACCATCCAACTGGTGGGATGGCGAGGGGTCGTCCTCATGACGTAATCCGAGCATGGACTCATACATCATCATTCATTATCATTATCATCATCCCTTAGGTGTGACATCGCCCTCATAATTTTTCTTTTCTTTCTTTCTTTCTTTTCATTTATCATCATTGACCAATCCATCTTGCAGGACTGGTGAGGGGCGTGTCCGTAGACATGACAAGAGAGGGGTTTCCTATTGTATAACTACATACTTGTCTTAAGGTACACCGAACCCTTGGTGGCTGGAACCTTCTTAGAACCTTACTTATTCCCTAGCGTTCAATTATGATCTTCAAACATTAAGTGATTAACTTCTAGTTATCTAAGGTTATCCTAACACTTAAGTGACAACCCTGTCCTCATGATGCATTGTATCATAAACATACTATATTCAATGTTCCACATACATCATACAGATCAACATACATCACACAGGTCGATGCTTGTTGGAAACATGTGGCCCAAGATAATTTTCATAAACATTTGTTCCCTGGCCTAGGTTAGCTTGACGACCTAGAGTTTCCTAGGTTGGTCAACATCCCCGCAAACTCCCAGTTCGCTTCGTCACCCCTGTCCAGGTCTCCATGGGCAACCATGGCTTAGGCCGCTCAGTGCCCCCTTGGGTTAGCTTAGCGGTCCCCAGAGCCATCCAAGTCATAAAACTCCTTTCAAAATCATCCTCTAGGACATTCTTCAGGCTGCTCAGCGGTCCCGTGAGGCCGCTCAGCAGTCCCTGAAGCATCCTAGGTCTCCAAAAATGTTCACAAATCCGTGGCTAAGTTCAGCCATAGGCCTCTCAACGGACCATGGAGGCCGCTCAGCGCCCAAGGCGCAACTTAGGCTTACTCCTTTATTTTCTTGCTCTTCTTTCCATCCTTTCCCATGTCTACTTCCTGGGAATTTTCCACAAGTTCCAACAACCATAATCCAACATATTTCAGCTTACAAAACATATTCAAATCATCTATAAAACCTAAACCTAGCATATCTAACATAATCTACAACAGTTCACAGAATTACACAGAATCACACACAAGAACATAGAAGCCACCAAGGAGGTGAGCAAGAGAGTCTGGGAGATGGTTGGAGATGGTTAGGAGGGTGAGGTTTCCCTGGGTGTGTAGCTTTCCTGGCTGGTTCCTAGTTCCTAGTTACGGTAGCGTACCAGCAGGGTTTCTGACGGAACGATTTTTGAGCAAAGACTTTAGAGAAATGAGCAAGTGTGGGAATGAAGCCATGGAGGGGGCTGTTTATAGCCTAGAGGCCAGGTGGCCTTGGCCAATTTGGGCCACAAATTAATTTGGAAAAAGAAAAAGGAAAAAGAAAATAAAATGAATGGATAAGGATTATGGGTCAAAGCTATGTCTGTTCCTTAAATTTTTAATTATATCAAATGGATGTTAAGAGTGCGTTTTTGAACGGTTATATACAAGAGGAGGTTTATGCTTGTCAACCCCCAGGTTTTGAAGATTGCAAAAACCATTGTCATGTATATAAACTTAAAAAGGCACTTTATGGTCTCAAATAGGCTCCTAGAGCTTGGTACGATAGACTGAGTAAATTTCTTTGTGACAAGGGTTTTGAAAAAGGTAAAGTTGACACTACTCTTTTCATTAAAAGAACCAAAGGTCATACTTTACTAGTCCAGATCTATGTGGATGATATTATTTTTGGTTCTACTAATGAGCTTTTGTGTAAGGAATTCTCTGACCTAATGCAAGGGGAATTTGAGATGTCTATGATAGGAAAATTGAATTTCTTGCTTGGTCTACAAATCAAACAAACCAAGAATAGAACATTCATCAATCAATCCAAGTTCTACAGAGAACTATTACAGAAATACAAGATGGATGATTGTAAGACAATAGCAACACCAATGGGATCTAGCACATATCTGGATCGAGATGACTTTTACCCATTGATGTAACCCAATATCGAGGTATGATCGGCCCTTTGTTATATTTAACCGCTAGTTGACCTGATATTATGTTCAGTGTTTGCTTATGTGCTCGCTTTCAATCATCTCCTAAAGAATCTCATTTAAGTGTTGTAAAACGTATTTTAAAATATTTAAAAGGCACCGTGAATGTTGGATTGTGGTTCCCTAAAGGAAGCATCTGTAGGTTGATTGGTTATTCAGATTTTGATTTTGCCGGTAGTAAAACCGAACGCAAAAGCACTAGTGGTACTTGTCATATCTTACGGAATGCTCCAATCTCTTGGTCTTGCAAGAAACAAGCTTGTGTTGCATTAAGCACTGCTGAGGCAGAATATATCGCATCCGGAAGCTGTTGTGCACAAGTCTTGTGGCTCAAGCAATAACTAAAAGACTTCGGTCTAGACCATAGCTGTATTCCCATTAAGTGTGACAACACGAGTGCTATCAATCTAACCAAAGATCTTGTGATGCTTTCTAGAACGAAACACATAGACATTAGACATCACTTTCTCAGAGATCATGTTTTGAAAAAGGAAGTAAAACTAGATTTTGTTGCAACACATGATCAGCTTGCCGATATTTTAATAAAACCCTTGGCAAAAGAAGCTTTTTATAAAATTAGAAAGGAATTAGGTATTTTAGATGAGATTGATATATGCTAAACTTTCTATATCTGATTAAATGTCTCTGATTGTTTGCATAGATTGACATATGAGTGTTTTTCTAGATTGCTTGCATAACATGTGCTGCTCTTAAGTTTTAAAGTCTTTCAATTTTAAAATTTTTCAGAAATTTTATGGTTGTAATAGATTACACAAAGGCCAGTAATAGATTACAAGCAATGACAATGCAAATCGGTTACAAAACTTCTCCAAGTAATCGATTACTCAAGGCAGTAATCGATTACAAGGCTTGGTAATCGATTGCTATACCGTAGTAATCGATTACCCCTTCAAATTTGTCTTAAAGTAATTGATTACTCAAGGCTTGGTAATCGATTACTAGTTCAAAATTTTGCTTGAGTAATAGATTATGGAGGTTGAGTAATTGATTACTGGCACGGTTTATATGATCCATGGCTCATTTTTGACTTTTTGATAATCGATTACTCCTATTCTCTCCTTCTCTGAAACCTTCTACCTCATTTTTCTTCAAAATTTCTCACAAACTCTTGGTGATTCTTGTTTGTGTTTGCGTGTTTGATCAATCTCTTGCATTGTTCTTGAATCCATCTCTCTTAAAACAAGCTCTTCTCTTCTCAAATCTGTTCAAAATGAACCATCCTCTTCTTGTTCTTCTCATGGCTGCTTTAGGCTCCAAAAGACCACGCACCAAGAACATTGGTTTTGGCCTCAATCCTCTTGACATATCTCAGCTCCTACGCTCTGAAGAGTAAAAGAAGCGTTTTCTGTCCCACTTTCTAGAGCGCCCAATCCTTGCTCCGAAATATGGGATACTAAATACATTCTTTGCAGCAGGTCTGAACTTTCCCGCAATGTTTGAGTAACAAGGATTAGAGGACTTTGTGTCTCTGCATGGTTCCTACTATCCAGACTTGGTCAAAGTCTTCTATTGTAACTTGAAGTACATTGACGGGAAGCTGGTGTCTCAAGTCAAAGGGATTGACATCAGCATGTCCCTTCAGGACCGTGGAAATTGTCTGGGCATTCCTTATGAGGGAAGAAAGTTAAGCGTTGAGATCGTGTACCCCTGGACTAACTTTAACCGCAAGGCGTTCTATTAGAGCATGTGTCATTTTTCTGAGGAACAGTTACACGAAAAACGTCAAAGGCTAGAGTCTACTTGCACCAGAGACATACTGACAGTCGGTCCACTGAAGGTTAGCGACAGACTGATTCACTACTTCATTAGTTATATTCTGTTGCCTTAGATATCGAATCATGCTCAGATTAGCGAACTAGAACTGCAAATTATGTATGGCATTAAAAACAGAGAAAGAATTAACTAGGAATATCTTGTACAACAACATATGCTTTAGCACTACAGTCGTGCTGGGGCCTTGCCATATGCTCCTGTTATTTCTCAGATTTTTCAGAACTTTGGCGTCTTTTTTAAGGGGGAATTTACTCAGACGGTCGATGTCAAGACCTAGAGGATCGACATTGACATCCTGGCTAAGTTAGGAATATTTCAAGATATGGATGGTGTGTTCAAACATAAAGCAGACACACAAGATATCACTCCACCTATTCCCTCTTCAGCCAGCTCTGGTCCATCTGCAGACCCCGACATTCCCCAATCCTCCTCTGGCTCTGATAGGTCCATGCAGATGATTCTTGAGCGTCTCGACCAGATTCATGCGGCAAATAGCTAGGTTTGATCATCTCGATGGTCGCATGGATATGATGCAAAATGACTTCAAGAGCGACATGAAGTGCCTCTAAAAAATGATGGAAGAGTTGGCACACCCTACCATCAACCTCAATGATCTTGACTTTTCGAGCGATGCCGATGCATGAATGTTGTCTTCTTTTACTTTTAGCATCTTTTAACTCTTGTCTGACATTTGGTTTGGTTTTTATTTTGTAATAGTTTAGGTTTTATGTTTTGAGAACATTTTCAGTTTCGTAGTCTTTATGTTCTGAATATTTATGTGCTTGTAATGTTTGTTATGTTTTATGTTCTGAATATTTGAGTGTTATGTTTTTACTCTTGTTCCCTACACATGTTGTTTTGGATATTTGTATATATAGTCCTTTTTCTTCTTTTTAATGATGTCAAAAAGGTGGAGAAAGGTATCGTTTGGTATTGCTTGGTTTTGTTTTAGACAGGGGGAGAAATCAAAAGCAACCAAGGAAGGCCAGTTCGTCCAAAACACGGGGGGAGCACTCCAATCAAACAACTTCAACTTTCAACACGGTTTTGTCATCATCAAAAAGGGGGAGAATGTGAAGGAGATCCTCTTTATGACCTTGATGGTTGGGTTTTGATGAAGACAAGAACATCAACAAAAAGCAAGAAAAAGGCAAAGTCACAACCAAAGAACTGAAGAGCTCAAGCGGTCAAGTTATTAAAGGTTCAAGTGTTTTTACCTAAGAGTCTAATAGTTAGCACTTGTGTATGATAATATGGTTAAATGGCTCATAAGGTTTTTAATCTAACAAGTCTAACACTTTTCCTAAACCCTAAAATCAACTAGCAACATTTCTCTAGGGTTTGCAACACTTGGAAAACACTTTGCTGAGTGAGTAATCGATTTCACACTCATGGTAATCGATTACCATCATCAAAAATTTGAAAATATGACATTTTCTATGTGTGTAATCGATTACACATTCGAAGTAATCGATTACCACCACACAAAATTTGAAAATAGGCAACGATTATGAGTGTAACGAACTAGTGTGTTTTTTCATGAAACAATGTGTTGGTTTGACATTTGGAAGCTATGGCAATGGTGCATGAGGAGGCACCTATGCCTATATAAGTGTCAAATTCGTGCAAACTCATATACCAATCCAGAACTACAATCTTTCATCATAAATCACAAAGTTCTGATCAATTTTCATAGTTATTTTTAATCCAAAACTCAGAAAGCCTTTGAGCCTTAACTGTTATATCTGAGGTGCTCTCTATTCAGGATTATCCAACTCTGAGTTTTAGGATTGATCAAAGCCATTGTAAATTACTTCTTCAATCTTTATAATTATTGTTGTAAAGACCATAGTGTTCGGTGTAATTCTGATTATCACCGTGGTGTTCAGTGAAGGCATTGTGTAACTAGGGGAACGAGTTGGTTCTCTTGTAGTTGTCGATGTAAGTGCCTCGGGTGTGATGTTGTACACAACACAAGTTTACATAGTGGAAAAATCCCTGAATCAGAATAGGGGACTGGACGTAGCCTTCGGTGGTTCAAAAGTGAACCGGGATAAATCTCTCGGTGTGATTTTCTCTATCCCTACACTCTTTACTTACAGCAACTTATCTTTCCGCTGCATTATCAATCTTAAGCATTTTGATTATTTGCTGTTTATTGGGTTCAAGTTTCAGAAATAGGGTTTAAAACCACTTTCCTTTTTCAAAGAACCAAAATCGAGAAAAGTTGAGTGAAACCTAATTCACCCTTTCTTAGGTTGCTATCTGAAGTTACACTTAATAATTAGTAGAGACATAGTATAACTGTGACACCTAGAGACCCCCTGAGCGGCGAAATCATAACGGAGTTGGACATGACTATGAGACTAGAGTTTCCCATTGAGAACGTTGTGTTCTCACACCCACTCCTTTATGGTTCCAGGAAAAACCGCAATGGACCCTTCCATAGTAGAGCCAGCTGCATTGGCACAAATCACTATGCTGGTGGATCCTAGTGTAACATCTCGTTCCTTCCCTAGTGAAAATTTCCCCGATTTACTGTTCATAGAGCATCCTGTATAGGTTAACATGCAGAGATTAGTAGAAATTTATCTGTCTAGTTTCTTGAAACTCTGATGACACTCAAATAGTTCCTCATGACCCTTAGAATTTGGAGGAAAAATCAAACCGTCGGAAAAATGGAGTTTCGCTCACTTTCGGACGATTCTGCTGACACTAGAACAGTCCCGTTTGGCCCCGTTTAGCCAGTAGAACTGAGAAGTGGGCCCTAATCTTGGGAAACCATACCTTATAGGGGAAAAGGTGATAAAATCCGTAGAGCAACCCAAAATTGTTACTTGGAAGCATTGGTGATCCCGGAAACGCCAGCGGAACGGCCTTGTTCGGAGACTGACGAGAGATAACGGGCCAAAGGTAGAGAGGGGAAAAATTCTCTGGAGAAAAATTCACAAATGCCTTGAAGTAATTATACCTTTAGGTAGAGGGGAATTAAAGGATCGCGACGGTATAAGCGAAATATTTTCAGGCGACCGTGCGCGACACACCGGGACTGCGAACGACCAAAAACGAGCGAAATGGGATCGAGTGGGCCCCACACCTGCATTGACCACGTGATTGAATCAGATTCCAAGGGAAAATAATAAAAAATTCAATTACTATTCATTGATTTGACCTTTGAATTATCTTTTGAATTAATTAATTATTAAAGAAAATAGAAAAGGGCATTTTGGTAATCTTGGCAAGGGGCAAAAGGGTAAATTTGGGGGCAGATCCTTGGCTATAAATAGCCCCTCCCATTCAGAAATTTCACCAAAAAATTGCAAGATTACTGAAACTCTGCCCAAAAATCATTCGGTTCGAGAAATCAGCTGGAACACTGCTAGAATCAGGAAACTGGTTCAGGAGGCGATTCACCCAAGGATCCCACATCTCTTCCACCCTCTCCAGCCTTCTTTGAAGCCCCAAGAAAGTGGGTAAACTTGGTTTGCTCATCTCCTTGGAGCTTATGTTTGCTTATGTTTGTACTTGATCATTATGTAAACTATGATGAATTATGTTAGAAATGTTATGCTAGGACTTATGAGTGATTCTGAAGGGTCTTGTGACCTGGATTAGATAGGATTTTAAGGGTTGGAAAATGTGTGAAAACCTCAATAAGGATCCATGGACAAAGGGGGAAAGAAAGCAAGAAAAACAAAGGTGTAGGTTTCAATCTCGCCTAGGTACCGCTGAGCGGGACTGGAGTCCGCTGAGCGAAGGGAACAGAAAACAATTTTTGACACGTGGACTCTAGGGCGCTGAGCGGCCTAGGGCTGAAACTTGAGGATAAGGTTGGAAAATATTTCTGAAGTGTGAAAACCTTCAGGGATCGCTGAGCAGACCTCTGACACCGCTGAGCGGCCTGAAGTGGGGTTTGAAAAATGAGTTAAAAAGGATCAGGGACCGCTGAAGGGACCACATGGGCACTGAGCGGCTTGAGACTTAGTTATTTTTACGAAAAAAAGGTTTATGAAGGTTGTCCTGGACGCACATTTCCAACACTTATTACGCTGACTGAGATGCATGAAGTATGTTTATGATGATGTATGTAGAACATTTCATGAGGTATGTTTATGATGATGTATGTAGAACATTTCATGAGGTTTATGATGATGTATATGGAACATTGCATGTAGATGATTTATGAGTAGAATGATTATAATGTCATGCATCATGAGGACAGGGTTGTCATGTAAGTGTTAGGAAGACCTTAGAGAACTAGAGGTTAATCACCTAATATGTAAAGATTATAAGTGAACACTAGGGAATGAGTATGTAGTTATATCATAGGATTCCTTTCTCTTGGCACGTCTACAGACACGCCCCTCACTAGTGCCAAAAGGGCAGATTTGTCAATGATGCTACCTTACCTGTTCCAAAAGGGTGGACCAGTCAATGAGGTTAATGGCATGACGATGAGATATGATGATGAGCTATGATGAGATACGATAAGATATGATGAGATATGATGATGAGATATGAGTCCCCGCTTGGTTAAGTCAAAAGGGTACGGACCCCCACCTCCCTACTTGTAGGAAGGGTAGCCCACTTGATTGGTGATGATGGTCACAGACCCCATCGGTGGATAGCAACCACTCTGGTGTGAGCGCAGCTGGGTCGTCGTCAAGCTTGGAACAGAAGTGGTTGTAGCTGTATGCCACAGCTACATGGGCGCGGGACCAATGTACGAAGAAGGACGCTAACTGAAACACCCTAGCTAGTCGGCCTATGCTTAAGTTATAGACTTCCCAGCTAGGTGGTGATCTTCTGGTGCTGCGAATCATTATGATTCTATATATCCGGGTTTAAAATTAGGGTTTACAAAATAACGGGCCAATTTAAAACTTCTTTTAATCATACTAAGAAGATATCGAGCCATACGCATCATACATCGCACAAATATACCATAAAAGAAAGTAAAGGAAACACGAGTACATACCTGGCGTACGGCGAGTACCCGAAGAAAATACAGATATGGCCCACAGATAACACACACATAATTATACATTTATATACTAATGAGTATCCTTGTCCTACCACGGACATACATGTTCTACATCAGTTCATATACAATGATACATATACACTGATACATATACACAATACTACAAGTGAACTAACCCTGCGCACACAAATGAGTACTACTCATTGCTTGTACGACACTCCTACGGCTGCACTCTATCGGAGTCCTGGCACTCTACTCCTCAGAGTCCTCCTCTCGCTCTGCGGGATCCACCTCGTCCTCGCTAGAGATATCCGTCACTGCAGTGAACTCGCAGGGCACGAACCTGCGTGGTCGTACTGGGAGGACGCTCTTGCGGGCAGTAGTGTGCGTGCCTCGTCCTCGAACTAGAGGTGTAACTGGCTCGGGGTCTGTCTCTGGCTCAGGCCTCAGCGGTGGCTCGGGCCTCGTTAGCAGAGGACCATCCTCTCCGTCGACGTGGATCGGATCGCGAGAGCTGCTACCTGGACGCTCGTCGATCCAAATGGGGCGCATGGGCGACAACCCTGGCCCTCGAAGCCTGTGGCATACCTGCTCCGGACTCTCTCCCGGAAAGTTCGCAGGGGCAAACGTGCTGGTCTCCAGTAAGGTGTAAGTGCGGTAGTTGCGCTGTCGTGAATGTGTGAACAACCAAATATCCTTGGGAGGCGGTGATGACATGCCTATCAACTGGAGTCATACACGAGTGGGGATAAGAACGACTTCGTTCTTAGTGGAAACTCTACGGGGCCGCTATAGTTCAATTACTCGAGCATTCTCCAGCCACTCAGGAAAAACCTCTACGTTTCATGGAATGCTAAACCCTATTAGTTATTATCTTGTACCTATGTCCTGAGCAGCTTTATTTACGTTACTAGGTGATTGGTCTTCTAATCTTGTTATTACCTGGGCTTCGTGCTTATTAACCGTACGTTGCTACTAGAGACATACTATTCGTCTTGGGGTCGTTCCCTTGACGATATACAATGCATGGACAATTATACATAATCCTTAAGCAGATATACATACATACTCATCATCATAACATCGATCATCAATTCATACATTTTATTTCATAATGCATGGGGGAAACTCGGAATCTCTTACGCGCTCTGTGGCTGCGTCCTACTTAGTCCTTCGCACCTTTGTAGCCGTGGCCTCGGACTACAACCTTTTTTTGCCACTATTGTATCGACTCGGCAGCACTCTTTACCGGTATGGTAGCTAACCATTGATAAGTGCTTAATTTACGTAATTCTTACTCATTAAAATAGCACTTATCCGTTTATGTTTTAAACAAATTACCTAAATAAAGTATTATGTTTTGTAGGTTTTATTACATATTATGGAAGAGGGATACAAGAAGAATAATGAAGATTAATCCCTAGAAGAATGGATCAAAAGGCAAAGAGGACAAAAGAGTAAGAAGGTTGCAAGTAAACACACAAACGCTCAGCGGATGCACACAAGCACTCAGCGGCTTGACCAGTAAACGCTCAGCGGATGGACATGAGCGCTCAGCGGATCAAGCACAACCGCTCAGCGGCCAAGCTTAAACGCTCAGCGGTTTGATGTCGGCAACCGCCTTTGACCGTGCATTAAATGCGCCAGCCTGGCGCCCAAGCCGCCACCGTCATTAATGAAGCCGCGTATGAGCCGCCAAGTTTTACCGAACCGCTCAGTGGCAGTACCAACCTGTTGAGCGGTCTGCTCAAATTTTCCCTATAAATAGGGGGGAGGCCGAGGCATTTAGGGCATGACTCATCCCTCCTTCCTCCTTCATCATCCCACTCATATTTCATACTTTCCTAAGCTAGGGTTAGGTAAGAAATTAGGGTTTAGAAGCTTTCCTTAACAGAAGTGCTGCCGGATTGTAAAATGGTTGTGAAACGTGGTGGACGTGTGGAAACATTTCACCTCTCTTTTCAACCAACCATTGCTGTAAACCCTAGTAAGTTGTAATCTATCCATGAAAATGGATAGCTAACTTCTTTCTTGTTGGGATTTGATGCGTTATATTGCTTTTATGTGTCCGTTTTAATTCATGATTATGATTTTATGATGTTCTTTGGTTTTTATGATTGATCTTGCACCTAATGCTAACTTTTGTTTAGTTCTTTGATTCTTAACTTGAGGTTTATTTGTTTAAGTGAAAGCTACTCTAAATGAACTACAAACCAAGTTAAGTCCAATCTTGCTACTCTTTAAGTTTGATTCGACGTTTAAATGCTGTGAACG
>QANU01041312.1:0-17910 GCA_003254905.1 Nissolia schottii
ATCGCATTCATCCTAGCAAATGGCAAGTATTTGTGGGTAATAGATATTTTATTTCCTGCTTTTTCACAATGATGTTTACATAGAAAAAATGAGCTAAAACACAAAGCACACAAGGAGCGTGGCGTTTCAACTCTCAAACACTTGAAGCCACATCAGCAATGACTGGTCTCAGAAACGAACTCCATGGAGCCAATTTAAGCTATGATCTGCTTTAGACATTTCTACCTTCAGATTGGGAATGTCAGCGAAATGTTCCCACAAAGCAGCCGTCTCTTCATCGCAGACCACGCGTATTTCATGCTTTAAATCTTGAAAGCTGGTGACAGAGTACGGCAACTCACTCAACCCTGAGCAACCCCACATGTAGAGCTTCTGCAGGCCGCTCAAGTCACCGATGTCCGCCGGCAACTGGGCAAGGCTCACGCAGTCCGAGACGTCGAGGCAGCGCAGCCTGCGTAGCTCCCCAACAGATTCCGGTACCTCTTCCAAATTACTGCAGCAGCTGAGCCTCATCACTTCCAAATTCTGGAGCCTCCCGATTCCCCGGGGCAACGCGGAGAGCCTGTGACAGTTGGTGACGCTGAGCTTCCTCATGGCGGCAATGTCGCAGAGGTCAGGAGGCAGTTCCACCAGATCCTTGCAATAGTCGATGTTCATTTCCGCCAGATTTGGCAGCGCGTCTGAGATCTTGATGGCGCCGCTCTCGAAAGCCTGCTTTGCGCTGCACATGTGAAGCGATAGCTTCTGCAGGCTCCTCAATTCGCACAGGCGAGGGAGTGAGACCTTCTCCAGCCTGATCCTTCTCAGGTTCGGTAAATAAGCGAGTAGGTCAAAGTTGCTTATCTCCGAAGGATGGAAACCGTACCCTGTGGCTATCAGAACTTTGAGCTTGCTCGCTTTCTTAATGAATGCCGGCAAGGCGTACTTGCTTGAGCGAATGTTTAAAACCAGGACTTCGGTTTCGTCGGCTTGTATGTCGAACCAATCTGAATCAAATGTTTCATCTGCAAGAGGCATCCCGTGTAGCATTGAGAACGGAAGGCTTCAAATTTGTCATAATTTATAGAGAGAGAGAGGAACAAACCAGTTGAAATGGACAATGTGCGTGCAGCGGCATGTTTATGCTTTTGTTGTTCCATCCACCTTATGGGAAAGAATGACAGGATGCGAGAAATCGTACCCTTGTGGTGGTTCTGTCCAACGCACCACTCAGGGCGATCATTTCTTCCACTCAAGTCAATCGTCAGTCTCTTCCTCTGTTCAAATGGTCCTTCTTGGTTGCTTTGATGGATTGCTAGCTCTCTGAGGAGGTCGTGCTGCATAAGGAAGTGGTTATTGTAGTACATGTCCACGTCCATTGCAATTTTCCTGTTCAACAAGCATAAATTAGTTATGCAGGGAAGAATAAAAATCCATAAAAGGATCAGTAACACTTAGTCTATGTATATTATTATTATTATTATTATTATTATTATTATTATTATTATAAATCTTTGCTCGCATAGTGATGTACAAAAAGGCACATCCATATGCTATTTAATCATGCACATTTACTTTTGGATGGATTCATTGACTGTAAAAATATGCCATTAATGCAATGCGGTAACATTCATTAATTCATAGATTAATTGAAATTCTAATGCAATGAATTACTTCATTTATAATCACAAATTTTTAATAGGTGACCCCTAATTTAAGAACATGTAAAACTCTAATATAGAGATTTGGGTAAAATCAACAAGTGCATATTTTTAAAGGTGGTCTAACTAAACTATGTCACGCTAGAAGCTTACATAGATAAATTTAAATAAATAGACTGCTTATGAAAAGAAAAATGTTTTCGCTGTTTATGACCGTGACAGAGCATTAAGTGGCCAACAAGAAGAAACAAAAGATTATGTGTACCTTGTAACAAGGACGTTAGCCAAATTCTTGGTGGTTAAACTATGGATTATGTTCATTGCTTTTTGGCCATCCTCATCAAGTTCATGCAGTTCCGTCCACATGTCAATCAGGGCAGGAACACGGATCCTTTGGTCTTCGGGAAATAGGCCTAGGTCCATAAAACACTCTTTCTCCTTGGTGTCTTCCAATATATCTAAACTATTCTGAAGGCGAGCAAGTAAGTCAGCATTGGATTCAAGAATGGATTGGCCTTTCAACCGTTCCTTCATCGTTTGCCAAACCTCAAAAGGCTGCTGACACACAGATCCACCAATAACTTCAAGGGCCAAAGGTGAACCCTTACAACCTCTCACTATCTGCATTTCAGGACAAGCAAGTGAAAATCAATAACTGTACTTGATTGTTGGTCTTGGGGTATATTTCACTGTCTCAACCCAATAACTTAAGGTTTTTTTGGGAGAAAAATCAATGATGAAGTGGTCTAGAGTTCTATCTTTGCCGCTTGCTCCCTTTTAAATATTGACCACGCTTTTAGCGAAAAAAGTTCTTGCATGGCGGAGTGTGTTAAGATATAAAACTATTCAATTGATTGTCCCTAGTAGCTTAAGCTTTTGGGAGAGATGGTTCTTGATACAAAGACCAAAACATGGTTCTAATAACTGTTTTCGTTATTCATTGGCAATTCGTTAACGTGCGTGCGCATGCAGCATGATAACACATAATTCTTGATTTATCACGGTCAATCATATTGTCATTGGTGTGAGTGGCTCTAAAGAAGCAGAAGAGTGTGGATAATTATATAAACATTCCTATCACAAGGTAAAGAGAATATATACCTCTTGGACAAGATCTTCATCAGGGTTGTAAGAGCTCGTGGAATTTTGTTGTTGGGCGAAGTGACGGAAAAGGGAAATTGCATCTTCATGACCAAGTGGCTTCAGGTGACATTGAGTACCGAATCTTGGAAACGCGACTCTTGAAGTAACCATAATCTTATAATCTGAAATCTGGAATTTGAACTTCTCAACAAGGGCTTCGGAGCCAGGCCAAACATCATCCAAGACCAACAATATTGGACTACCTCCAATCCCGACTTGCCTCAGCAAAGGCCCCAACTGGTTAACTGCATCTTCATCGCTTTGAAACTCAGGCACCCGATGCCCACAGTGTTCAAATAGTGTCTGCACAATGGTCTTCAAATTGGGCGTTTTTGAGACCGTCACAAAGAAGATATTCTCACCGAACATGCCTAGTCAAAACAAACAACTTCATGAACAAAGGAGCATTTGAGTTATAGTAGAATCCCAGAATGCATGCCATACTCAGTTAGCTATACTAGAACATTACACATTTAGATATATGATATATTGTATTGAAACTAAGATGAAGCCTAAAACATGATAGGAGGAGACCTTGTGCTAAAGTTCAACTTTTAATTATAAAAATGAGAGTAGTAGAGATCAATTTCTAGACTATTTTGTTGTAGAGGTTTGTTCGTTACGTCATGAATCATCTTTTCCGAAATATATAAACTTATAGGTAAAGACACATGAATGATTCTAATATCTAATAATTAAAGCTGCTCGTATTTCACTAAAAATTATGCCTAAAGGAATCTACCTTATCCATCACTTTATCCTCACAAAGACACAACTTATCTTGGACTACTTTTGTAAGGAAACAAATGGCTAAAGGAATAATGATTCCTTTCTCATACACTTAGGATAGGACGTCTAAAATAATGAAGTGAGGGGACAAAAATATGTAGAAGGGAGCTTGAGCTCTGCTTGGAGCGGCTCTAAACATTACAAACCATGGAACTACGACATACTTCTTCTGTGCTTAATATTCCACATGCTTGGAATGGCACATGCAATGTATATGCATATGCTTAAAAAAAAGAAGGGAATAATGCAATCCTGTGAAAAAAAAAGTAAGTAAAACAAAAGCAACAAAAATGTCCTCATGCTAAGAATCTAATGACAAATAAGAAAGAGCCGGGAGAAACAAGTAAAACACATGGGTAAAATCCCTATATTCTTTTTATAGCTTAAGTCTTAACTAGACAAGGAACATAAAAATATGGAATAAATAAATAATTTGATTTAACATTTTTATTCTCACATCAATCCAGGTGAATCATTTTAAAAATTGACATCAATGGTTTGAAAATCAAATTTTGATAACTTTATTTCTATAAAAGGTACGACTGAATTGTGAATTGATGTCTTGGGCCCAATTAATGTAAAAGTAAAAAAATTTTGGAGCAGTCAATGTCAAAATGAAATGGACCATTATTTGTTCTAAAAACATATGTATGGAAAATGAGCCTTCTTCTTCTATGGCCACACATACCTCTGACTTGGTCGTCCCAACAGAGCTTCTTAGCCAACGTACTCTTCCCAGATCCTCCCAAACCAGTCAACAAGAGGACAGAAACTCCACCCTTCCTGAGCAGCTCAATCCTCAGCTTCTCCAAAGGCTCATCCAACCCCACAGTGAATTCCGGGTTCTCGGGGGCCCCACTCAGACCCCTTAAAACCTTACCACCATTCCCCACCATCCCAGCATACTCCTTACTAAGAATCTCAAATATCTGCCTCACCTTAAACAGGGTCTCCATCAAATCCCTCGCCATCTGGGCTTGCAGCTCCATGGACAAACGCCTCACGAGCTTCTTGTCCCTCTCCACAAGCTTGTCGTGGTACCAAGGGAAAGAGAAGGACCTCCACCACCGGAATTTGGCGCACTTCTCGACGAGCTCTTTCCCCGCTCTCAACTCGCTCTCCAGTCTCTCCACCTCCTCCCCCGGGCGATCCAACCCCCTGCTGTATTGCTTGATCTCCGCGACGAGAGGGGCCAGAGCCTCCAGGGTGTCCATGCTGGTTTCAAGGGTGGGCCTGAAGCTTCGAGCCTTGTCTATCATTTCAAGGCCGGATTTTAGCGCCTCTTGCATCACGGCCCCAACGGCACCTCCGCCAAGCAAACCTCCCGCCATAACTTTCCTTCTCTAGCTACTTCCGAATTGAACAAATGATGGCACAGCACTAGATGCAACTGTTATACTTTTCGTGGAAGTCAAAGCTTTTTTTTTTATACAATAGACGATGGTTAAAAAGCCAAAGAGGAAGCGAACTATTTAAGTATGTGTGAATGGTAAGGTCCCACAAACGATTTGAAGTGTAAAGAAAGCATTTGGCGAGTAACTCGTAAATGCATTGCCAAGAAATTTCCGTTGTATTTCTTTATTTAACAAGCTAATGAGCTGCCGCGTACAGAAAAGCGTTAAGGGCTAATAACCCGGCGCGGTACCTCATCCTTGCAATTGCACTCTCGTTACGGAGAAGTGTTGAAGAAATTCACCATTGTTTCCGCGTGGTTTGTTGGGGAGGGGATGTTAACGTGCTCTTAAAAATTTACTCGGTAGTGATGCTCTTGAAAACACTACTATTGTTAAAAAATAGACACTTTAATCTTTTTTTTTTTAATATCAAGTTGAGTATTGGACATTTTTCAATAATTGACTTAGAGATTAACTCGAAAATGTCTCCGTGCTCCACTTGATCTTTGAAAAAAATTATAATTTTAATTTAGTATTTAAAGAAATAAAATATTCATGAGTCGAATTAAAGTTTCATTCATATTAAATTATAACCCCCACATTAATAAAAAAAAAATCTTGTTAATTTTTAAATCGGTCATTTTCATCGCTTTAAAATTTTTTTCAGGCCATTTTAATTCCTATTATTTTTCAAATCAATTCATTTAAGTAAAAAAAACGTGTATACTTTAGCATGTAAGTACGTACTCAAACACTCTATTTTTATCTTTTGAAAACGTAACCCCATGTATATGTTTACTTCTTATCTTGAACGCACGAGTTTTGTGAACATGAGATGCAAAACGATGTCGTTTTGCTTAAAGGGGTGCGCTATTAGCTATGAAAAATGTTATTATTTCTTACATGGAGGAGGTGAAGTGGACTTTTAACATGTTTTGTCCCTTTGTTATGGTCTAAGTAAGTTTTCTTAATGTAAGAGATAGATAAAATAATTAACTTGTCTAATTCATATACTAAATTGGCTAAAAATTTAAAAAAAATGAAAATAACTTATTTAAAAAATTAACAAGGAATAAATTGGGGAATCCGCTTCTTTATTATTGTGTTGTCCAATTGTTATCTTAAATTATTTTCAAAATATCATTACGTCGTAAATAATATAATTCTATTAATAAAATACATAACTAAATTGTTTAATATAATCAAGTTGCATAAACTTAAATGAATAAATTAATATAAAAATAATTGTTATGAGATACTAATTCACATTCACAAAATATCAGAATTATTTTAACAAATAGTTATGCCAGGTGTTATATTGACACTTTATTTTTTTGATCAAATTGAACACCGAGACATTTTTTAGAAACCAACTTGGACATTAGAGTTAGTACCTAAAAAATGTCTCAGTGCTCAACTTGGTTCTTCAAAAATTAAAATGTCAATTTAGTACCATAAATAATAAAAAAAAAATTCTTACACCAACTTAGTCTCGACGACTAATTTTTTCATGGATTAACATACGCAGACGAAAAAAAAATTTGGTGACTAACTTGTTATCAAAGGTTTTTTTCACTGACTTATTTGACACTTCAATTTTTTCATGGACCAATTTGAACATAAATTTTAAATAAAATGATATTTCAATGTGTGACGTTCATCATTATAACATGCAAATGTGTTGTCCCGATGTTATCCTAAATTATTGCCAAAATATCATTACGTCGTAAATAATTTAATTCTTTTATTGAAATAAATAACTAATGTTTATAATATAATCAAATTGCATACACCTAAATGAATAATGTTGGGTTGATAGAATCAATTATCTCATGAGCTGTAAAGTGGGTTCAATTTCGTTTCTGTATTTGGGGGTATCAGTTGGAGCAAACCTAAGGCTGACAAATACTTGGAATCCGGTGATTGAAAAAATAGAAAATAAGCTAAGTATGTGGAAATCAAAGCTCTTATCCAAAGTTGGGAAGTTAGTTTTGATTAAAGCAGTCATTAACAGTCTCCCTTTGTATTTCTTGAGTATTTTTAGGATGCCAAAATAGGTTCAACAAAGGATTATAAGCCTTCAACGAAAATTCTTCTGGGGAAAACAGAACAGGGAACCAGGCATTCCCATTATCAAGTGGTCTCATCTTCAATTACCAAAAGAAGCCAGTGGGTTGGGGGTTGGCAATTTGGCAATAAAAAATGCTAGTCTCTTAGTTAAGTGGTGGTGGCGTTTCGCTAAGGAGGACTTCCCTTTATGAAAAAATATTGTGGTCTCTTGTAACCATATTGACGTTATAAGTCGTTCAGAAATGACACTAAAATGACCAAGTGGTGGCCCGTGGCAAGGTATTAGTGCTACTTTAGAAAAGAATGGGTGGTTTGAAGAATTCAGAAGGGAAGGAATCCGTATGGAAGTAGGGAATGGCGAAAAAATTCTGTTTTGGGAAGATTTATGGCTTGGGGTGAAATGTCTCAAAGAAGTGTTCCCAATATTATATTCTATTTCCTTTCTTACACAGTGTAGAATTGCTGACTGGGGGTTCTAGGATGGCTTAGAGTAGATTTGGAGCTTTTAGTGGAGGAGACAGTTATTCCAATGGGAGAATGAATTATTATCTGATATTCAAAATGTGCTTCTTAAGGCTAAGCCCAATGCAAGCGTGGTGGATAAAACAATTTGGAAATATGATAGCAGGGGGTGTTCTTAGTCAAATCCATAACAAATCTAGTAGGTAAGTATTTGTCTCAACCTCATCAGGCCAATAACATTCATTTTTCGACAAAAATTTGGAAAGGCCTAGTACCCCTGAGAGTTGAATTGTTGGCTTGGTTTGCTATCATTGGGAGGCTGAATACGAAGGATAGACTTCGTGCATGTAATATTATCCAGAATGATGATGGAGAATGTGTTTTATGTAATAATGGTGAGGAATCAATTGACCGCCTATTTTTTAGATGTTCTTTTGCTCATGAGATTTGGTCAATTTGGAAAGAAAAATGGAATGTGGTTTGGGTGTTACCTGTAACATCCCGTTTTTTCCTTAATGAAAATCTCGCCAAATAAACACATATACAAGCTTTCTATCTAGGTTAAAAATTTAGAAACATAAATTCTTACGTCAAAAATGTCTGTAAAGGTAATAGTTCGCGATTTCACAAAATTCTGCAGACACTGGCATAATTACCTTTCATCGCTGGAATTTAATTATGTATCAGAGGTATCCGTAAAGAACACTTTTATGAAAATAAACTTACGAATACCTTGGATTGACTTATATTCCTCATTAGAAAAATTAGTAGATCATGATGGTGTGTTCGGATAATTTTTAGGACATTCGTACCCGAACCGCTAATGACCAACATGACCAAACACGAACCAAGAAATTAATAAGCACACGACTGCCAAGCCTTTCACGCAGCACACACAGCACTAAAGCAAGTCAAATGGTCAAAGTATATCATCTTCCATGCTTAGTCACTATTCATGATAGGTATTAAATGCTTCATTATCCTAAATTCTTTTTGAAAGAAAAAAAAAAAGAATAAATTTGCAAGGAGAAAATGGCCAAACTGAAGACCAAGGCCCACGGCCACTTCCCTATAAATAGGGCCCCATGGTTCTCATTTCATCCATTCCAAAACACGTCCAATTCATGCGCTCTGCCGTTGCTCTGACGAAACTCTGACAAAACAAAAACATATCGAGCTCACTACACGGGCTTTTTACGATGTTTCCCATAGTTCCTGCTCCTCAAAAGCTAGCTTTCCTTATTCTTAGATCTCTCAAATTTCCTCTGCAGAAACCAGAACCACGAGCTTCGGAGCTATCCAGGCATCTAGGACTGTTCACGCAAAGTGTCACGCATTCGTCTTCCACAAGTGGGTAAACTGACTATCCACTATCTATGTGGCTTGTCATGATGATTTATGTGTAGTTTATGCTAAGTTTATGATGTTGAGACTATGGGTAAATGCCTGGAAATCTACTGATGTGTATCTATGCCTTGTTTGGGATATATGCGTACCTAAAGGGAAATTAGTGCTTTTAATATGAAAATAATGACTTTAGGAGTGTTTTCAAAAGAGAGAAGATTGGGTTTTTGTTGAACTTAAGGAAGAAGTTAAGGAAAAGGGTTTTTGAATGGGTTAGGAAAGGATTTAGAAGCAAGATTGCTCACAGGTTTCCTTTCAGACCTTTGGTCATTTGAATGACTATGGAATAGTCATTCGAATGACTCATTGATCCGAGAGCAAAATATTCAAGTCATGTGAATGACTAAGGTATGGTCATTCGAATGAATCATTGACCCGAGAGTAAAATATTCAAGTCATTTGAATGACTAAGGTATGGTCATTCGAATGAATCATTGATCTGAGAGCAAAATATTCAGGCCATTGGAATGAATAGGAACGGTCATTAGAATGAATGCCACTGAGCGAGCCCAAGGAGGCCGCTGAGCGACTGAAGAACATCCCAAAGGTACAAAGGTCCCAACAAGCACCACGGTACCATCAATTAGGCATAAGGATTATATGTGATTAACCGTATGGATGTTACATGTTTATTGTTATGCATCATGAGGAACAGGTTGTCAATAGAATGTTAGGACAACCTTAGATAACTAGACAAATAATCACATAAACAAGGAAAGATCATAACTGAACACAAGGAACCAGTAAATATCTTAAGAAGATACCGGCCACAAGGAGCCTGGAATACCTTGAAGATGAACCTAGCTATATGAATAAGGAAAATTCCTCTCTCTTGCCACGTCCAAAGGACAAGCCCCTTGCCAATCCGACAAGATGGATTGGTTAATGATATGAATGCAGGCTTTGACCTGATATTATGTTAAAGCTAAAAAGGAAGGATGAAAAGATGAATGCAAGGATGTGACATCACAATGTCCCAAAAGAATGATAAAGAATGAACGAGTCCACGCCTGGTCGCGTCAAAGGGCCGACCCCTCACCATCCCACAAGTTGGATGGTTATTCCCTATCGTTGTTCGATGAAGTATGACATCGTACATCCGTGGTTAACTACTACTTAGGTTATTGCACCACCTGGTCGTCAACGATACAGAAACAAAAGTAGGTTGTAGCCAAAAGGCCACGGCTGCAAAGGTGGAAGGACTAATGTAACTTCTCAGTAGCAAACACAGGAAGATGCAATTTCTTCACAAATAATAGATCCTTCATTTTCCCTTTCCACAAGTGATAGTTGGTGCCATTCAAACAGACCATCTTATTTGTATTTGCCTCCATCATTCAAGCAAGTCAAATAACCCCAACCAAGGAGCTCTGATGCCACTCTGATGGGAAATTCGACACAATAAATTGACAACTCAAGCAGAGCTATATGCAGCGGATAATAATTTTCCCAACTTGCAAGAATCTATGAGGAGCAATAACAAATAATGGCAACAACAAAAATACACAAAAGTAAGACACGTGAATTTTTAACGTGGAAAACCTTCTCAATGTGAGAAGTAAAAACCACGGGCACAAGCCAGTCAATCAAGCTCCACAATGATCAAAATAAGAGTACAAGAAAGTATCAAACACACCGTAAATCGTGCTCAATAATCAGCCAAAAGAACAAGGCAAGAATGATGAAATAGAGAACAAGAGAAACCAGAAAAACCCAAAAATGATGTTACTGTGCGCGGCCAATTTCTCACTGGTCAGGCAACTTCTCAACAATCCCACCGTCCAGATTAAAGTATCATGTGTTTCAAACCTGCTGACAAAATTTCAACTCGATCCAACGGTGAACGAAGCGGTGGCGGCTGATCAAAAACTGTTACCCTGACAAAAAACGTTTTTCTTCTCTTCTCCTTATTTTCTTTTCTTTCTTTTTTCTTCTCAGCTCTCTCTACCCTAAAAACTGACCTCCCTCCACTATTAAGTGAGAATAGTAAGTTTGCAAATATTGAGTCTTTCTCCACATAGGAAGGGAACCCAAACCCAACATATCTAAAGTGTTGCTTTCTTAGCGGCAGCTGGAAACATAACCTAAAACATGATCTTACTACTCTTTAATAACAATTGTTTTCACATAAAATGTTCTTAGTCACAATGGTGATGAGAATCAAAACCCAAATATTGATTTTGATTGAGAACATTTTATGTGAATTTCACCTTGGTTTCCATATGTAAGACTACTGTCAATACTATTTGATGTTACAAGCATGGTTGATTATAATATGAACTTAATATGTCACTAGCAATATGTAATTTGTTAATAATGAAAGCACCAAAGTACTTCACGCAGCTGCGCGGCTACGCATTCTAATAAAAATAAATACTTACAAAGTCCCCTATAATAAAGTTATCTAGATTAATGAACTCAAACTATCTAAATTGATGAATTCAAAATCTAAAGTGTTCCACAAATGTTGCTAGGCTGATAGGGTAAGTGATGAAGAGTGCGGGGGTTTGCATATGCAACGCCCTAAATTGCAAGCACTAGGCTGTCATTAAAGTTTCCTCCGCCACAAATCCACATTGTTGGGAAGAGGACAACCGGAAAAATGGCCGACAATAAGTTGTTCATGAACCAAAGAAAGCAAACACCGACCGCTGGTAATGTTCAGGAACCAACTATCTGGTGGAACTATGGATGAATTGAGTTGCAAAAATAAAAAGAAAATAGGACCCTAATTGCAATATTAAAATTATAACATAGGGTCAATTTTTTAATTTAGGTCACTGGACTAACAAAGGTCAAAACGAGAGTATAGGGTCAATTTGGTTCCCATCAAATTACTAATGGACCAATTCAGTCCCCTAACAAAACAGAAGGGCCAAATATGGTCATTGTCAATGTCAATATAAAACTTAGATAAATTTGGTCCCTAGCAAGTAAAAAAATCCAATTTAGTTCATGGCAATGTTAAAGTTAGGCCAAGTTAGTTCATGCAATTTTAAACCTAGGCAAGTTAGTTCCTTTGTACTTAGCTATACTACATAAATGTTGTTGTGAAAATGTAGTTAAATATATCAAGGACATTATCATCACTATCTCTCTTCTCCTATCGCAGTCCCTCTATTTCTCTCTTCCCTAACCCCTCTGGCACTTCCTCCTCCAACCGCTCTCTCTCTCTCTCTTGGGTGGCTAAGGAAGTAATGTTAGAGACAATTGCTAATGAAGCAATGGCCTTGTGGCATTGTAAAAACAGCGACAATGGTCACGACGGCCAAAATGTTGCAATCATAAACAATGGAATTAGGTGAGTATTGGAGGAAAAAGTGTCAGAGGGGTTGGGAAAAAGAGAAGTAACATAAGGGCTAAGATAGGGGTAGGAGAAAAAAGGACTATGATGCCCTTGATGTGTTTAACTAAACTTTTTAAAATATGTTTAACTACATTTATATAGCGTGGCTAAGCACAAGAAGACTACATTGACTTGAGTTTGAAATTGATAATGACTAACTTGACCCAGGTTTAAAACTAACATGGATTAAATTAAACCTTTTTATTTGTTAAGAATCAAACTGGCCTAAATTTAAGATTGACATGGACGAAATTGAACATTTTATTTTGTTAAGAATCAAATTCATTTATCAATGATGTGAGATGGATGAAAATGACCTTTAGAGTGTGTTTGCAAATTCGGTTGAAGAGAAAAAGAAAATATTTTTTTTAAAGGTTTAATCATAATTTTTACATTTCAAAACATTTCATTTTACTTTCTAAACTCAACTCTTAAAACACACTTTTATGTAACGTCTCCCTGTGCCTTCGAAACGGGCGGACGCCAATCACGCTCTCTCCTTTCACCCACAGTCACGGTGAGAGAGACGCGTCCAACCGGACTATCCCATTCTCACATCGCAGTCACCCACCTCACTGTTACCTCGATCTCCCTCTCCCTCTCTCTCTCTCTCTCTCTCTCGCTCACAGCACCGCCATCCCCTCAGCGACGCGAGCTCGCTCTCAACACCGCGTGTCTCTCTCCGTCGCGAACCTCGACTCTCTCTCCCTCTCTCCGCCGTTTCTCTCTCTATCAATCGCGATCGCCAGTCTCTCTTCTTCTCCGGCTCTCCCTCAGTCGTGGCGTCATTGTGGGGTGGAGTAGGAGCTCGCAGCTGCCAAAGGAAGATCTCGGACATGTGTAGTGGTTGTGTAGCGGCGACTTTGTAACGGTCGAGTGTTCTCACTCCCCTGAGTTTCCTTTGATCAACACTGCTAGGTGAAGGATAAATTGGTGCGGTGGTGGGACTGGGGATTCAAGAGAATGCGTTCGAAGGCTCTGAAAGCTCAGTTGTCTCTCTAGTTGTACTGTGAGTATTCATATATCCATAGCCTAATGTCTGCTTGCAAATTTTCTACCTTCTGATTCCTATTTTAGCTTTTGATATTAATGCTCTTAAAGAATTGAGCAGGTTTTGCACAATATAATGGGGTTGAGTTCTCGTACGGTTATGCTGAAAGGATTATGTTTTGATTTTATACTGCTTGTATGTATTTTGTATGCTGGATACGGATTTCTTGAAAATTTGTAAGTTGTATTTCAACTAGTATCTAAACCCTTGCGCGGCGATCATAAGCAATCTTTCTCAATCAATCCTTTTGTCTCCATTCTTCGAGAATCAGAAAGATCCTTTTCAATGAACTTGTTCGTTTGGAATCTGGACTCTGCTACTGCATTTTTATTCTTATTTTAATTTTCTTCCATCATTCCTTAAGTCCCACAGGTTTGATCTTGCAGAATCTGACCCATTTTCTCATTGAGCAAAATGTACGAAATAAATCAGATTGATTTTTCGATCAAAAGTACCATGTGAAATCTTCGATTTTTTCCTTGTTCTCTATCCCTATCTCAAAGGTATAGCATTTGAATCAATAGAAAACCATTTCTTTTGTATTTGTATGAATTGATATTTTTACATTCCAATTCCTTCCGGATACTTCTTAAGGAAATACCTGAATTGGATCCCAAATTGATGGGTTAGTGTGAGCCATGCGGTTATGCATCCTGAATAGGAATCCATTTTTCTCAAAGATCCCGGCTTTCGTGCTTTGCTGAGTCTTCGAGACCCTTTCAATGACCTACGTTGTGTTCAAGGGATATCTACATGATCCGATCGATTGCGTAAAGCACACGGTAGCAACGGAACCGGGGAGAGTATACAAAAAAGACAGTTCTATTTCTATTCTATTAGTATTAGATTAGTTAGTGATTTCGGCTCAGTGAGTCCTTTCTTTCGTAAATAAATAGAATTCCGATTATCTAATTTCCCCTTTCTTAAATTGTATTAAGCATCTTAAATGAACACATATTCATATTGTAATGAAGAATTATCAACCAAGTTGTACATTAACCATTGAGTAGCTTGAGAATGCACTCAATAGAGGAACTCGTGATCAGTCTGAAATGTAAATTATGACTTATATATGTTTGATTTAAAAGATATCTTTACCACTCACTGGTATAAATTATATTGTCAAAGCTTCTAAATTATGTTTTAATGCACGAACTTGAGTGAGAAGCTAATTTATGCTAAAAGACCAACTTACTTTCTAACAACAAACTCAACTAATGACTATTTTCTTTTTCTCTTGAACTCTCATTCACTTGTTGCTTGACAGAAGACCTTGGTTTGAGCAAGTGGGGAGTTTGAGTAGCAACCCAAGAAGTCTTCAAGCTTCGAACTTGAATTCCTTCCAGCTATTGCATCGTCATATCTACATTCTAATAGAATCATGTGGAAAGGGGAAAAAAAAAAAACCCACAAACGAATTTAATTACTAATTCGGAAAATAAATAAATGATTTCATGTGCCCAAAACAGAAAACTTGATAAGAGAATCAAAAGAAAAGGCACATAAGAAATTGTTCTGGCTAACATGCAAACTGATTTAATAAACTCAAACTGGGAGGAAAAGGTTCATGAAAACTGAAAGGGCTAGTAAAAAATTCAGATGATGATGGTGTTTAGTAGGTTCTAGAAGAAGAGAGAAACATAGCTCTAGTGTGGCATGCTATATACCTTGAGGTGCAACAGAGTGAAGGAGTCAGCAACACAGAGGTAGCCATCAGAGCGCAAAACAAATATGAAATATAAAATCAGCTATTATGTTCTTCTAACATAGAGATCAATTAATGCTTATATTAGCTCTGTACCCAAGCTACCTGAAGAAAAGAAATGTCATTGATGAATAAAATCAACCTGGCTAGCTTGAATGCATTGTAACATAACAGCTACAGGATTCTATTTATAGAGAAGTTTGGGAAATGGTTCTAATTTCTTTCAAATTTAAATCTATGTGATTTTACTCTCTCTTGGCAATGACTATTTTTCATGACATTTGACTTTGCTTACTAGTTGTAGTTGTACCAGTGTTTAAAGGTATAAAGAACCAACGGTATGATCTCTAATAATACAGGCAAAACTGACACTGCATTTTGTCAAAGTTGTGTACCAATAGATTCATTTGTTATCCACGTGAAGCCAAAGATGATGCATAGTGTACCCTGCATGCATGTGAACATGCCAGCACAATACTTCTATTTACTGGTTCACGTGGGAGTATTTCCATTGACATTGTAACATAACATATTTGCTTTTCCATTGACATGTTAGGATAACCAATTTGCTTCTACTTTCTGTTACTGCAAAGGAATTTTGAATGTACGTGTATTAGTACACTGTAAAAAATCCAGAGAAGTCATGTGTTAGTATGGGGATTCAAACCAGCTCAGTTACTGCAAACTGATGAACCAATGGCCTTGAACTAGTACACTGTAGGATTAAGACTTTTTTCCTAGTTATTTATATGGAGAGAATGTGAATTAATAGTTTTTTTCAGATCATTATTTTGTTGCTTTGCAAAGACTTTTTGACGAAAGCTTCCAGAAGACTTATCCCATTCTAGAAGACTTATCCCTCATTTTCTACTGTTTCATATGAAGACTTATCATGGAACGGTTTCATAGGAATAGTACAACAATTGAGTTGTCTAGTTAGGACAAATTTTAGGCAGTAAAAAATTCATAATAGCAACATTTGTGCAGTTCTAAAAGTGAGACTGTCCATCCTTTTTATATAAATAGATGTTTCTAAACTCAACTGAAAAGTGATAAATGTGTATTGTGGATTGGTCTTAAACTGGATGGTAACTGTTTTGTACCAATGATAATTGGGATTTGGCCTTGAAACTATATTTGGAAATGTATTACCATGAGTTATGTTTGAGATGGTGAAAACGGTTTTTAGGGTTACTCTTGACAAAAACTGCCGCTAGGGGTAGTAGCCCCTGGCCCTAGTGGACCTCGGTCCGACTCCAGCTAGTAGGAGTTTTCTAGCCCGACACAGATGACGACGTGTCTGGATCTGTTTGATGCCACTCAGGATTGGTATGGTACTGCCAAGTTGGGTCTGAGATGATATCTGACTTTTGGATTTGGATCTCCCTGGAGATTGCCTCCTTATGTAATTATTCACGACTTTTTGTTTTAAAAGGATAAAAGGGAACCGTTTCGTCACAACTCACAACTACGGTTTTTGTATCTTAGTAAATCAGTTTCTTGTGATTTTATTCACTCAAAGGGATTCACTTTTGGTTGTTTTGATTTGGTTAGTGTTAGAGCTCCATGGAATCCTCATTTCCCATTGCGCATGATATTATCATGTGTGTGACGAGTCCTGAGGTCGATGAATTGACTAACTTATGTGTTTTGGATTCGAGTCCCATGTTAAAAAGGGTGCATATGATTTTTGTTTAATATATATGGATATATTTCGTTTTCATAGTTTAGATTGCTAGCCATCTGAAAGTAAGGAATTTTGGGGAAACTCCGTCTTTTTATCCGAAAAACTAGTCAGTGAGGCTTGCTTGGGAATGCAAGTTCCTTAAGCCAAAAAACTAGCCAGTCTCACCCTCTCACCATTCACCATCCGATTCAAAAAATGTATATCTGGTAAAAGAGTTTGTTTTCATCGATTCATTGAATTTTGTTAATAGGAAGAAAAAAATATGTTGTGTAATTGTAAAACTTCAATAATGTAACCCATGCAATTACTCACTGTTTTCTACATGATACATTTCATAGGTTTTTTATTTTATTTTATTTTATGTACACGGATAGAGATTATTTCTTGATATTATTATGTGGTAAGCAGTAAGTGTTACGCACCCTTCTAATGATGCTCCTACGGAAGACCCAACTAAATCAGGAAAGGAAATCCTTCCTTTTCCTTTAGTATACTCTAGAAGATTCAGCAGGATAAGAAAGGGATAAAATCTGTTAGGATATCATAACAGATTAAGAGCTGATTTTATTAATCAAATCAGGAGCAATATTATAGGAGATAAATTAGGAAATAATCAGCCAACTGATCTGATTCCCTGCGGTATAAGGGAAACCGAGGAAGGCTAGAAAAGATTCATTCAGAAATTAGGATTAAGAATAGGAGGTCGAAGGGAACCTTTAATCCCAGAATTATTTCTCTTTCAGCACTCTATTTTGTATCTATTTACCCAGGAAATTCCCCTCTGGAATTACTGGTAATCCTAATAAAATTCAGCAGGCATTTCACTTACTTGTTCCATAGATACCAGTTGTTACAACTGGTATCAGAGCATCGATCCCTGGGAGACTTGTATGGTTTCCACGCGCGCAATCATGGATTCAAGGGTGGACATGCTGGAGCGTCAGATGGCAGAGATGAGGGCCAACCTGGAAGCGGTGAGGGAGAACCAAGAGGAGATGAGGGAGTCGCACGCTGAGGTGAAGGAGACGCAGGCCAATACGATGGCTCTGTTACAACAAATTATGGATAGGCTGCCCCCACGGCCACCCGAAGGGAATCAGGAGGAAGAAGGGCGAGGCTCGAGAGGCCAAGGAGATGGGGAAAGGAATGACAGGGACGAACCGGAGCCAAGGAGATTCGAATCCAACAGGAAGTTGGACGTCCCAATTTTTTTTGGTGA
>QANU01041312.1:22054-34405 GCA_003254905.1 Nissolia schottii
TTTTTTTTTTTTTTTTTTTTTTAATCTGGGGATGTTTTAGAGAGAGTGAATACATGTTGCTTATTTTCCATTGCAGGGAATTCATGGTTGGTGAGTTAATATACGTGAAAATTATATTCGATGAAAATGAGAAGACATTGTAGGCTTTGGTGGCCAAAGCAACTCTTAACAGATCAAGAATCATCTTCGTCCTTCAATGTTTTATTTGGGTGGTTCATCTCGCGTTCTCCTACGTGTCTTGACATTGTTGTAGCCTTTACTTGCAACGAAGTATTGCTTTCTAGTTCTAGTCCTGGACTAGAGGTATGGCACTGTTTTTGGGTTCACAGTTCTCTTGCATGCAGTAATTGGTTGCTTTGGTGTTATAGTTATTAATTGCTGAGGTGATTATGGGTTTCCATTTTTGAGATGTTATTAAGTTTTATTTTGTGGTCAAGATCATACAATAGGTGTAAAGTTTTAATTGAAATTAACCTTTTCCCTCTTAGAATAACCATTTAGGTGGCAGTATCTTGATTGATTTCTACCTAAATATTGGATTGATGTGTATAAAACTTGAGGCAACATATTTGCAAAAATGTGAAAGATATAAAATGTTAAATGGCAAAAGAAATATATTTGGATGGCCACCAATTTGTGTGTGAGGTGTTATGTAGCAATTTTGTTTTTGTTGATCATGGAAATCTGGTTCCATGACAGTATGAATATGATTGTGGTGGTGAAAATCCTACTGTTATGTTCGCTAATTCTTTTGTACAAGTTGTCTTAAGTTGTTTCTGGAAATGGCCTAGGGTAATGAGAATAACTAACAGTATGAACTGCTACTCTCTATCAGGAGATCATTAATGACACGCATGGAAGCATGCCCACAATTCTAGAGGATAAGTACATGTTCTCTGTACTTGGTCTTTGTGTCATGGACCCTATTAGTAATAGTTTGATGGCTGAACTAGAAGATGATAAAAAAAGGTTCTCTGGTTGTGACAATGATTGGGCAGAGGGAAGTTCAAGTGTGCATAGAGAGAATAAATGTAGGAGCTGCAGTTTCCTCCAATTAGATGGATCATTGAAGAAATGCAGCCAATCTTTTCTTGGAAAAAGTAATTTGGTCGTTCTGATGTTTGATCCTACTAAACAGAATGATGCAGGACTTCATGGGCTTCCAAAATTGCACCACATTCATTGGAATGGACTAACTATGTCTCAATATGATGTTCACGTATGTAAGTCATTATTTCTTCTCCTTCTTGCCTTTTTGCAAGTAGTTGTCATTTGTCAAGACCTTTATCTCCTACTACAGACAGATCTATATGATATTTTAACAAATGTAGGTAGTCATTTATGAAACACCCTCTTATGGTGCTCATCATTTCTCATTGTGTCATTGGGGTTCAAATGAGGAAGCAAAAACTTCTATTATGAATCCCAAGTGGGTAGCCGAGCTTCAAAAAAAGCAGCATCTCATTGAATTGGTAATGAAACTTAATTGTTCATTTTTATGTACGAAGAATTTTTTTTCCTAGTTGGTAATGTCTTTTCAAAATTTCACCCCAGGATACAGTTATTCTGGCAATTAATTGCACTGCTGCTGCTAAAAGAACTTTTGAGAGACATGTGGTCACAAGAAGATCCTTGAGCCAGCTCCCCATATTTTCCATGTATACACTTCAACTATTGATGCACCATCTTTTGCTCTCTTGCTCTTCCAGCTCTGATGTTCTATCTTCTGACTTTTCAGGTTTTATGTTATCATAGGTCATCTGCTTTCCAAGTTTATGGCTTCATTCTCGACTGTTTTCTATATTGTTCTTCAGTTTTTCCAAACACATGTTAATTGCAAATCAGAATCATGGATGCATGTGACATCGGCAAACATATTCAGGACTGCATGGATAAATATCCAAATCCGTTGTTGTCATATATTATACTGGCCAATCTTTCTTCAGGAGAATGACCTCAGGTAATATGAAGTTTTAGCCTTTTAGGCACAATATATGGCTTGTCTGATTTGTGACAGGTTTCAAATTTGGAGATATCAGGCTTTAATATTTGAAGAACTGCATCTAACTTATATTCTTAGAGTTAAACCTTGGTAGGGGTATTTGATAAGAACCTTGAGAGAACCACCAAACAAAAGCTAGCTATTGTAGCTGGAGAGCCCAAGCTCTTATATAAGCCCCACACCAGAATCCCATATTCCAACGTGGGACTCGAGTCCCATACCTTGCAGTTGGAACTTGGATCCTAACATCCCACCACGCTTTGTAGCCTCGGCACTCACATGGGCTGGCTTTGCACTCACATGAGACTCGAGCTAGAGAACTACAAACAACAAGTCTAATCCGTTTTCCCTTCACTTATTCATACTTATAACTAACTAATTCTAATTCCTTACTACTAAGGCTCATTACTCATGTTCGTTTCCTATCAGCACGTGCTTGTTTGAAAGATCCACCTTATCCTTAAGGTGGGGGTACAACGACTTATTTCTCGACATACACCCAAGGAAAAAAATATCACTAGGGTCCCATTGCTTGAAAATTGACTTTGATTTTGCACACCTCCTTCAGTCTTGAATGGAGCCCATCATTTAGGCCTACACTTTCTGTTCGGCCTTAATTCCTTGCCTGCAGACAGCTAATTGGGTTAGGCTCAGTAGCTTTATAGTTTCCGTCCACTGGAACTTTTTTTTTTTTTTCCTCTTTCTTCCAGCCAATTTGGATTTGGCCCACTAGGTTAGAGTGTGATCCCCTGGACCTAATGTCACATAATCGATAAGAACCTTGAGAGAACCATGTTAATAAAGCTAGCTATTGTAATTGAAGACCCCAAGGCCTTATGAACTCCACACTGAAATCCCATGCTTTTGATGTGAGACTCAAGTCACCTTGCAATTGGATCCTAGTGTTGAATTTGTGATAGGGTAAAAGAGGAGGAGTGGAGCAAGAGTGTATAGAAGAATAACTTATATTCAAATAGGTTGAGTAAGTAAACAAACCCATCAGCACTATATATAGTGCAATAGGGAATGTAATTAATACTTGACTATTTCCTAAGACTCTAATGCCATGACTTCTACTATTCCCTAGACAATGCTAGTTACATGACTAAATACATTTAGTCTTCTGTTTTATTCTTAATACTCCCCCTCAAGCTAAAGTTTACTAAACTTTAAGCTTGTTACAAAAGGATCTTATAAATAAAAGAAAAATAAATAGACTCCATGAAAAATAGGCAGCTGGAAATCAGTGATATGGAGAAAGGTGGGAGAATAGCCATCGGTTGCTGCTATCAGTAGAATGCTCACCATAGATGATGCAGTTGGTAATGTGCAACTCTTGCACTGGAATAGAGTTCAGGAACCACTGGAAAAAGCACAGTGGTGGAGTGGAGTTGGTAGACATGCAGTTGTTCCACAAAATTAACTTTCAGAACCACTGGAATGAAGCACAGTGGTGGAGGAATCACTGGAAGAATTGGTTGCCAGGCAGTGAGTAGCTCGCCAGAGATGGAACAACTGGTGTAGGCACAGTGGTAAACACAAGAATGAAGCATTGAAACCACCGGAAAGTCTCCCCTCACAGGCTGACACTCTAGTGGTAAGCAGAGGCACTGGCAGCAACCGAGGCGGCAGGGTCTAGGAACAAACCGGAATATTCACCGGCAAAGTTGCTGGCAGTAGAAAACGGGTGGTTTGAAGCTTTTTCTGCTGCTAAAAAGACGGTTTTTGAATAGAAGTGCATTTGGAGAAAGATGACTGATTTGGTAGAAGAATGCAGAGACATTAGAATAGAGTTCCCATTTTAGATTAGAAACCTAGTGGCAGAAGAGTGACGAGACAGGTCACGGAGGATGGTACCGCTTTGATACCATGTTGAATTTGTGAGAGGGTAGAAGAGGAGGAGTGTAGCAAGAGTGTATAGAAGAGTAACTTATATTTAAATAGGTTGAATATGTAAACAAACCCATCAGCACTATATATAGTGCAATTGGGAATAAATGCATGTCTAGTTTCAAGAGTAGAATAATTAATACTTGACTATTTCCTAAGACACTAATGCCATGACTTCTACTATTCCTAAGACACTGCTAGTTACATGACTAAATAAATTTAGTCCTGCGTTTTATTCTCAACACCTAGCAATTGCACGAGGTGTTCTTTTTTGACCAGTGTGACTTAAATGTACCTTTAAAATTTAAATATTTAGTTTTTCTTTGTTGGCACAGTTTTTCACTGTTCTTAACCATCTGTAACTTTTTATACTAATTTTATGTTTTCTTCATGTTTAACACCAGTTTTTCTTTGTTGACACAGTTTTTCACTGTTCTTAGCCATCTGTAACTTTTTATACTAATTTTATGTTTTCTCCATGTTTAACACCATTCTTTTTGTGTGCTAAGGTCACGATCATGTGTTGAATATGCAGAGAAAGCTGCAATGCATCGGCATTCTGTGTGGTCAACTTTGGTTGTTGATATTCTCCTGGGAAACTTGGTTGGGTGGCCATTGTTATATCAATCAGAACCCATTTGTTTGTCAATTTTGAATTTTAGCCATGGATTTTCTACATTCTTGCGCTCAGGGTGTGTTTGGTTAATGGGAAATCCTGCAGGCTTCAAGTTGAATGCTGAGCTAGCAGGAGTACTTGGCATGGGTTCTTTGAATGCCATCCAAATATGGTCAACAGTTTGGATATTTGTGGGTTTCATCTCCAATTATATCATTCAAGGGCTTGCTATTTTAGGAATTCTTTGTGGGTTCACTGCTCTCGCTGCTTTGATCATAGACATGATTGCATTGGCAACTTTACATGTTTCAACTCTTCATTGGTTGATTTCACTTGTATATTCATCACAGATACAGGCACTATCAGCTTTGTGGCGGCTTTTCAGGTAATACTGGTTCCCTTTTAAGTTGATTAGCCGAATGTAGGGAAGTGATTTGAATAAGAATTGAACACCATAATTTGATCTTTGTATCAAAAGAATAACTTTCTAAATTAATTGGCTTTTGACAATTTAATATGTTGTTCATGTAAGAGGTGGTTGTACATGACAATTTTTTGAAACAATTACAAGGTGGATATACATATACTTACCAAACAGATATTATTTAGGGGATACGGTGCATTTTTTACTTTTCCTAAGGAGAAACCTACTTTGATAGGGATGTAATCTTTTATAGAGTAGCTATAATATATCTGATAATGAAAAACATTCGCATTGAGTTTAGGAGCAAGAGTCAATGGTCCCTAGCTGTTAAGAAGTTGAAGCATTTGTAAATTTGAGGTTAACTTATAGAAGTGGAGATCATGAGAGGCCTTTGTATTTTCTGAAAGTCTTCATATTGACTGCACTTCACTTGTGGTCCAGTATCCTTTGGAAGAATAGTTGTTTTAGATGCACAAATATTTTGCATACATGCTCTTCTTTCTCAACTCTTTTCATGGAGTTGCTGATCATTTTGGCAGGGGTCGGAAGTGGAATCCTCTTCGTCAGAGGTTGGATAGCTTTGACTACCATGTGAAGCAACATATTGTTGGATCTCTTTTATTTACACCACTTTTACTTCTGTTACCAACTATTTCTGTTTTCTATATATTCTTTAGTATCGTGGACACAACCATAAGCCTCTTCTGTATATTAATTGAACTCACTATTTCGGTAATTCATGCTACACCATATATCAAGATATTTCTTTGGTTGGTGAGACCAGGGAGATTCCCTTCTGGAATATGGTTTGAAATTTGTGGTTGTCAGAGTACTGTTTCTCCAAAGGGTAATCTTGCTGATGAAATGACCTCTTCCAAGGAATCATTGCATCTGAAGGATTTCAATAGGAAGCATTCTAGTATTCTGGTCTCAGTTCTCCACAGCAACTATTTGAACATAGGTGAGGTATGGGTTATTACCTGTGTGCTCAGAGTGATGCTTCCATTTGTTTTCTGCTTTTTGGTTGTGAAGATATATCTCTATGTTGATTGATTGTAAAACTTGGCATTATGTGGTCAGTGCGTAAAATGTTTTATCAAAATAGTGTAGACTATATGAATGTTTGGGGCCTTTTACTCGAAGAATTTGGATATATAATGTTAAAGAGTATTATTACCCGTGACAGTATGTATTGTAGTAAACTAGTAAATCAGAGAGTTGTTATCTGCCTTTAGTTTTGTTGTAGCGATTTTATCTATGCATGGTTGCATACCGAGGGACACAAACATCAAATATTTGTTGAACATAAATCTTAAAAGGATTAACTGAAACTTCAATTGTATTATTAGACTTTCTTCTTCATCACTGTGATAGCTGTGACCTGGGAGCAGTAACAATTTGCATTATGTGTCACTGCTGTATTTTTTTATAAAAGGACAAAATGTTTACTTCAATGGATTGAGTTTCAGGAAAAGTTATCTTGCCACACTACAAAAGTGCTTTTTTGGGGATTTCTAGGTCATCCACTTCCACAATAGCGTATGGAATCCTCATTGGGCAAAGGTGAGATATGCTGAAGCTAAGTTATTCATGATTTTCATTATTTGATGCTCCTTCCTGATTCTCTTATTCGTTGTTCAATAATACTTTCCTTTTTCCCATTTTTTTGTATCTTGTCTTTACTCCTCACTCCTCATTGCCAGAATGCCATTTATGCGGGGAAATCTTCTTCCTTCGCCATTGCCATGGATGTCCCTGCCCTACAAAGAGTATTGGCGTCTTTGCCATGACTCGCTCATTGCATGCTTCAGATGATAGCGGCCTTAGTTCAGGGATATTTTTATTTTTTGGTGGTGCGGGAGGGTACAACTACTAACTTAGGGATTTAATTCCGCACATTTTATCCATCTGGCTTTTCTCCCATGTTAGCGGCTTTTTCTAGTTTCCATGGGTGATATTTAGAATTCTTCATATTAGTTCAGCCCTAATTCAGCACTCCATGAGTTTCAACTTTTCCAAGAATGGTACACATTACTGAGAGAATGGTGTGTGCTTTAGAAAATTGCATTTTGATATATTTGGGTTGTTTGGTTTGTAAATCTCTTATTTAATTCTTATGCTTTACCATATATGGTTTGCTATTTGTTCTTTATTTTTCTATCATTGAATGAAAGTGTTATATACCCTAACGACCAAGAATCAAGAAAAGAAGTTACTGAAGAAAGAAAGAAAACAAGAAAGATTCTACTATTACCTTTCAATTACAGCAGTAGGATAACAAGATAAGATTAGATAAAATTAGGTTTAGACAATTAGGATTAGACAAAAAAGATAAAAATTAGATAAGATTACGATTAGATAAAGATTATGATTAGAATTTAATAAGACTAGATAAAATAAGATAAGATTAGATTAGGAAGATAAGATGAGAGATTAGAATGCTATAAATAGCAGAGGGTAGGGGGGGATAGAAGCAAGAAAGATTTGGGAAATCACATATTACACTAGGAGTGATCTAACCTCTCGAATGTTGGCTATTATTCTTATTTAATTTTTCTTTTAATAAAATAATCCCTATTATTATTATTATCATCATCATCATTTTGTCCTTGTCGGTGATTTGGTACTAGTTGTTACACAAAGCATTCATACTGCTACTGATTTTTGAACTGGATCAAATTCATGACGGTGGAACATGTATCCAAGAGATAAGTGGTCCTATAATGTTTGGAATCCTATAAATTCAGTTCAACAGCTATGCTATAAAGTTTATAGTTTGATGTTAGGATGAAAAGATTCGAAGCAATTACAACTACAAAGTTTGGCCCTTGCCCCAATGTACTGACATCAGAGTAAAATGCTGAAAAGGGTTTTGTTACGAGCTAAACTCTAGGGGTTCAAAGAGCTCCAACCTTTAAGGAGGGACATAAGCTTACCTTTCCTAAAGTGCGCATATTCTCTAAAGAGAAGGGGAATCTCACCTTGCCCAAAGGGCTCATAGTGGCTTCAGTTTACTAAGGAGTAGGGGAAGCTCTCCTCACACGCTTGCATCGGCCTAGAAAGAGAGTTTCACAACACACAGAAGAGGAGAAGGTCGCAGGCCTAAGACTTTGGGTCCGGTTCGGCCTAGTAAAGCTAAAAGGGAAGCAATGACTTCTCCTCCCCCTAATCCGTAACCAACTCCTAGATAAGCAGGGAAAGCTAAGCCGGGGAAGCTGTTATGCGAATTTCCCTCCCTCTATCTCTATCTAAACATTCTAACTCATCTATAAAAGCATATGACCTCAGGTCACCAGGTATCACTCATTCCTTCTCTAGAGAACTCACCTAATACTTGTGCTTACTTGTGTGTTAGAGTGTCTTTGCAGGTACACCCCGCCATTGCACTCTCTCTAAGTGAGGAACCTGCTTGGAGCTTCTGTCCAAGCATTGGAGCTTCCGTCAAGGCGCCTTCCTCACTTTTTACTCGTGTTCAAGTAACTTCGTTCCTTATACGAATTCGAACATTGGTGCCGTCTGTGGGGAATTTGATACTGTCTCATAAGTGTCAAATTACCCCTTCTACAGATGCTTCGGTGGAAGTCAACAAATTCCCTGCAAACCCCCATCCTCCCTAAGGCCGGCAAGGGATACCTCAAGAAGGAGTCAGGAACCCGCAACACCATGAACTTGATCCCCGAGATAGACTACCTACGTCCATAACAGGGGAAAACGAAGTAGATCGTTGGAAACCTAATGGTCGACACATCTCATCCCGAGTGGTTGTTCCAGATTCCCAGAACAACATAGATTCCCATGAGATTATCCTCAGACTTCGAGACCTTATCAACTAGCAAGAGCAGTGTCTCAAAGCTTTAGAGCAAAGAGACAAACTAAAGATAAATGAGCAAAGAGACCCAGACCAAAGGGGGCCAATCAGAGACTTACCTGTTCACGGTGCGTGGACCACCACAGGCCTCAAGCCTAGGAAAGGTCCCCCTACCCCCCAGTTTACGGGGATAGGGAGATGTCCCCCTCCCCAACCCTAAGGCGAAGAAGATCCAATATGACTCATTCCCTTGAGCATCGACACAGAAACCTTCCTCGATGACAGTCCCCAATCCTAACGTGGCATTCTCAACACTTAAGCCAACGTGAGTGGTCGAGTTGACACAAAAACTCTTCGAGGCGGATTAGAGACTCAGACTCTGAAGGTTCCATCCACTCGAACCCAACTCGTGCCTCAAGGGGGTGATTGCGGAACGAGGGGTCCATTGTGAACGATGGCCCATTCTCTGATGAGATTTTGTGTCAACCCACCTAAAAATTTCACACTCTCCCAGATTGCAAAAGCCTACGACGAAACCTCAAATCCACAACAACACCTCACAGCATTTTTAAGTCCAAGACTTGTTGATGCAAGTGCCTAAATTCGTACTTTGCAGAGCATTCCCCTAACTCTCACAGGACCAGTGAAAAAGTGGTTGTTCTCTCTACCAAAGAGGTTGATTACAAGCTTTGAAAACCTTTCCCAGAAATTTGTGCTTCAATTCACCACAAGCAAAAAAGGCAACCCAAGATAGCCATTAGCCTCTTGAGCATTAACAAGGGAGAGAACGAGTCGCTATAAAGCTACTTGGAGCACTTTTCCAAAGAAGCAAACTTGGTGGCGAGCATTGCGATCGAACAAAGACTAATGACACTATGCTTTGGAGTCCGTCCAGTGATCCCATTCTCAGAAGAAGTCCTCGGGCAAAAACCAAAGAAGCTCGAGGAATTAAACTGAAGGGCAAAGGTGATAGGGAAGAGGGAAGAAAATCTCTACATAGAAAAGATCCCCAACCCCCAGCAAGCTAAACCAGGAGCAGTCGAAGAAGGAAGCTCTGCTTTTAAAGTCAGGAAGGCAACGAAATTGGATTGAGCTAACGGCGACCCTATCGCAAATTTTGAAGGAGATAGTCAATCTTGTTTATATATCGCCACCTAGATCGCTAAGGAATGTACCCATAGGGAAGAACCTCCCTTTTTGTGAATTTCATCGGTCCCGTTATCACTAGATCAACAACTGTATTGACCTTAGGGAGTTTTTGTAGGAGCTCATCCAACAAGAAAAGAGCATCATGGCACAATTCGTGAGAAGCAGAGATAAGAAGCCCAAAATGCAAAGGTCCCTTGACTCCGAAGAGGATAAAAGGAATACCAAAAGGGAAAAAAAGGAGGAACCTGGTCATGATAATGAGGGCGATAGGATCCTTAAAATAGTCAATACCATCTCGGGTGGGTTTGCAAGTGGGAGAGAGTTTAGAGTTGAGAGGAAAAAACACCTTAAGGAGATAATGCATGTATCCACCGGAGATTGGGCTCACAGAAAACTCCCCTTGATCCCACCAATTAGTTTCACCAATGAGGATGGTGAAGGAGTCGCCCCAGATCATGACGACGCGATGATCATCTCAGTAGTCATGGTCAATGCTAAAGTAAAGAGACTCTTAATTGATCAAGGAAGCTCGACAGACATTCTATTCCGCGATGCCTTCAACAACCTTGGACTCGATCCTTCACATTTGAAGGCCCACAAATCAGAGCTTATAAGTTTCACAAGAGAGCGGATAAATCCAAGAGGATATACAACCCAACCCGTCACTTTCAGAACTCGACCTAACACTTAAATTGAGAAAATCAACTTCCTAATGGTCGATCGACCATTACCATACAATGCTATCGTCGGTCCAAAAACGCTAATCAAGCTAGGAGCTGTGGTATCTACACTTCACCTAGCCATGAAGTTTCCTTTAGAAAAATAAGAAGTTATCATAGTGAAAGTTGACCAATTGCTCTCAAGGAGATGCTACCAGGCAATCCTAATAGTGGGGCACGGGAAAAAATCGTTGGACGAGAACTCCAAGACCAATGCTGAAGTCATGATAGTAGAATTTGGAGTCCAAGATCATCCAACACCCAAACAAGGAAAGTCAATCCTCAATTGAAAATGAGTTTATCTCTTAGAAATGGTTCGGCAAAAGGGATCATACAAGCCAAATGATCCCAAATATATGCTCCAAAAGGGCCCATTTAGAGACCTTGCAGGCTTCGAATGTGGACAATCTTTGCAAAATTTATATTTGATCCCAAATATATGCTCGGCAGGATGGTACTCTTTTTTCGACCCAGGTTTTTTTTAAGAGAGGTTTACCAAGGGGTTTTTAATGGGCCCGAATGCCGAACGGTACACAGCTTGATCATTAATAACATTTGTATACTTTTTTACATATTGCGTATACAAGGAAGGACTACCTTCCCAAACAAAGGCCAAGGGCCGATCAAAGAGGGTCACTCCCCACCCAAAAGCCATGGCAAATAAAAAAAATTGATGCCCAAAAACAAGCTTAGAAGCAATAAAAAAGATCAATTTGAAACTAAATTGTATACACAATTAAAAAAGCAAGCATGATATAAACAAAGGATGCAAAAATACAAGTTAAATGAACTTGTAGCAAAACATCCAAAAGTCTCATAAGTATTAAAGGCCCAAGTTTCTCAAATACAAGAAAAGAGTGGCATTCCCCTAAATATCTGAATACAAATCAAGAGAACTTAGCTTATGAGTACAATCAAATAAAAGGGGGGGACTAACCTTCCTGAGCAGAATCGCTACTCAGCTCAATCTGAGGCTCCTCTTCTGACTATAGAACCTCTTTCTCAACAATATCTGACCCCGCTACTCAACCAACAACACTAAAACTAGAACGATCAACCCCAAGAAGAAGAGCTCAACCTGGTCCAACAAATTCTTGGAGGTAGCAGCAGCGAACTCAAACCAAGACGTCTCAATCTTAGAGGAATGAGCCTTCCACTTTCACGCTTGGGAACCCCTCTTAGCTGTCGAGGGTTCTACCTTAGCAAGTCTCCTCTTAGCCTCCCAGGAGCTCTCCTCCAGGAACTTACCTTCTAGGAGCCTTCCACCTTCCTGGAGCTCTCCACCTCCCAGAAGCTCACCTCCCCTAATCTCTATCAAGTCTCATATCTTCTCTTGACTTATTTGTTTTCCTTCTTCCATAAAAGCCTCACATCAATCAACAATGGTGGAATATTTTTCTAGAATGGGGGAAAAAAGAAAAATCTAGTCCTACCATTACACACTCATCCATTACAAACATACAATCAACATTCACATATGGGGGTCTTCATCAACATATGAAGAAATTGAAATCCTCCACTAACAAACTCAAAGAAAACACAACTTTGAGACAAATAATGGGGTTTCCATATCAACAAAAATTGCATGGATTAAATTTTCTTTGAGTGGGGGCAAGAGGATAGCTCAAGAACAACATTCAACAAAATAAAAATCAAACATTCATGAAAGTGGGGAGATTTTTTTTTAAAAAAAATTAGAAGCCCAAGACAAGTCATGTGACCAGCCCCCCTAAACCCCACCCC
>QANU01041312.1:34419-49200 GCA_003254905.1 Nissolia schottii
CCCACCTTCATCGAGCCACCGACCAAAGCACCCTTTGTCGCCGGCCGACACCCACACGACCTCCAAACTCTACCCAATTTCTATCAAATTCATCTATCTTCTTAGCCCATTTTTTTCTCTTCCTCCCAAAAGCTTTACATAACTCAACAATAGAGAAAAACAAAGCAAAAATTTATTCCTATCAATCATCTATGGAAAACATACACATATTGGAGCCCTCACCAAACACATGCAACAATGACAATCATCCATTAACAAACTCAGAAAAATATAACTTTGAGATCAATAATGGAGTTTTTCATAGTAATAACAAATTCAAAGATCAATTTTTCCTTTGAGTGATTGTTAAAAGATGAAGGGGACACTATTTATCACAACCATAATCAACATGGAAGAGAAGCATAAAAAGGAAGAAGGGGAGAGATGACTGACTCACTAGGAAGAAGGGAAGGGGGAAAAATGGTGGCAGCGGGGCGGCTGCTAAACGGCAGAGCAATGGCGGTCTCCGGTGGCTCTCTATTATATGGAAGTGGGAAAATAGAGAAATAAAATGAGAAATTAAGAGGGGAGAATGAAGAATTTAAATATGTTTGAAAGGAGAAAAAAGGGGGGATGTCAAATTTTTTGGTAGAAGGCTCTCAAAAGAAAAGGTCAAAGAAAATATAGTAGGGGCAACAAGGTCCAATAGAACATTACAAATAGAGGTACTAAAAATACTCGTGAACTGACAAAATTTGAAGGAAAAATACAATCAATCAAAAGCAAGGTACAAAAGTCTGAAAGACAAAAGCACGAAACTTGTCAGTAATATAACAAGCTTGTGTTGAGGGCAATGTTACAGGCTAAAGACTAGGAGTTCAGAGAGCTCTAACCTCTAAGGAGGGAAAGAAGCTTACCTTCCCTAAAGGGCGTATACCTTCTAAACCCTAGCTATTTGGCCTATGCTTAAGTCATAGGCTTCCCTGGCTAGGTGGTTGAACTCTGGTGCTGTGAACTACTACTGTTCTATATTACTGGTTCAAATTAGGGTTACGGAAAATACGGGCCATTTCAAAAATTTTTCGGCAAGTACGATTTCATAGAAAGTAAAGCGCCATGTAGATAGTAAATCGTGTAACGGCATAATTAAAAGAATAAAAGAGAGCGGATACATACCTGTAGTAGGGAAATCTGTCGGCGGAATATACACATAGGGGCCCGAATATACACAAATACACTGATACCTCATATATACCTAAGTTTTAATATTACACATACATAAAATCCACATAATATACATATACAACGGATAATGAAAAAGACTACGCACACGAGTGGTACTACTCACTTTGTGTACGGTACAACCCTAAGCCTACTACCGTCGGGATCCTGTACCCTACTCGTTGTCCTCCTCCTCCTGCTCGACTGGGTCCTCCTCCTCATTGGACAAGTCTGTCATTGCCGTGAAGTCTCGCAAGGCAAACCGGCGCAGTAAGACGGGGAGTACCCGCTTACGGGCAGTCGTCCGTCAGCCCCAACCTCGTATTGGGGGAGTGGATGGACCGGGGTCTGCATCTGGTGCAGTCTCCGGCTCCGGCTCCGGCTCTGACGGGGGCACCTCCTCGTCTCTGTTAAGATGGATGGGATCTCGACTGCTGCTTCCGGGACGCTCGTTGATCCAGATCGGATGCATTGGTGAGGACCCTGGGCCTCTGAGTCTCCACATAGGGGTCCTATCCTGCTCACCAGGCATACGAGCAGGCGCGAAAGTACACGTCTCTAGGAGGGTATCCGTGCGGTAGTTGCGCTGGAGCATGCGAGTAAACAACCATACGTCTTTCGCTGGTGGAGAGGTCATCGCTGCAAGCTAGATCTATACACGAGTGGGGATGAGAACTCTTGGTCCTCAGTGGGGTTTCCTTGGGCTTATCAATGTTCATTGACTCGAGTATACTCCAGGCCGTTCAGGGGATCTCTAGGTGAGCATGCATACTAAAATCCTACTGATTATTTTCTTTGCTAAAACCCTGAACAACTTTATCTAATTTATCTAGGTGACTGGCGATCTAGTCTTGCTTATCTAGGTTCTCGCGCTTTCTATCCTAGACCGTTACCATATAAACACATAGTAACCACATATACATGAATGTAAGGTGATCGGTCCCATGCGTTCCCTTCGAGCTTGATGACGTGATCAAGCCCCATGAGTTCCCTTCAAGCATGGTGATGTGCAACAATGCCTGCGTTCCCTTCGAGGCTGCTATTGCGCACTATGCATGAGTGTATTATCTTTTCTTTTAACCGGTATCGTACACACTCTAGTCGTCTTCCTTTGGGCTAAACCAGGCGGAAATCGTACTTTCATTTATTTGTAATCATGTTCTTATGCACTTTTATCTTTCTCATTGGACTCTGGTTCCTACCTTTTATCATCTTTCTTTATTAGGCTTTCATTCAATCATAACCTCTAGCGATCTATTCTCATGATGCATGCTTTCTTGTGCCATAATAGGCACATTTGTGCTCATTGGATCCCTTGGAACCACTAAAATCTCAAGTCTGCCAGGATGCATTCGAATGCCTAGGTATGCATTCGAATGAAATCCCTACGAGTTCTTTCATTCGATTGAAATCCGCAGCATTCTTTCATTCGAATACTAGAGGATTCATTCGATTGAAATCCTGAGTGTTCTTTCATTTGACTACCTGGGAATTCAATCGAATGAAAGCTTCCTTTGGCTTTCATTCGACTGAAAACCTCAAGGATTCGAATGAAAGCTAAAAAATCGCTTCCCCGAGACTCCAGTTCTCCATTTTCCACAGAAAACCACTGTTCCTAGGGTTCCAATCAATACAGTTATACATTTCATTCAACAAAATTTCCCAAAACCCTTTTCACCCTGATTTTCCCAAAAATACTACTTAACATTTTTATAATCAAAAATACAAAATAACACATATACAGTTAAAAATTAAATCACATAGACAGTAGGCTTAGGATTACCCACATATACAGTTAACTTTTGAATGACTTAAGAAACTCATTTCTTTGTTCATTCAATCCCCTTGATCAAGGTATTTAATTAACCAATATAACTGCAGAGCTCAAACTCATTACGGAAAGTTGATGGATTCCGTTTTTGGACCTAGCATTAATTCTACCGTTATTTAATCATACCCAATATTCATTCAACTAGCACCGTGAGGCATTATGTTTCTCATGAGAATACCCTATTGACAGTATAATTATAATCATTAGCAATTCTCAGTTGAGTTAGTTCAATTATCATATCTCTGCATCACTTATGTATGTAACTTAATAAATAAGATCTACTAATATTCATCCACTAAAGACCACTACACATATATTAATCTATCCAGATCATTAATGTCCTTAATGATCCAAAGATCAAGAACAATTTTAGATGAAATAATAAGAGACTTATTTCTCATTATTACGATCTCCAACATAATGCTAAGTCTCTTTATTTAATCAAGGACATTATCATATTGAATAAACAAATAATAAATATGAAAATAAAGCATAGTAGTAGATGCATGATAGAATAGATTGGATCTTGGGTATACATATATCCCCATCAATAAGGAGTTACAAAGGTTTGTGTTCCACCATAGGACACCTCAAGAATCATTCTCCTAAAATTACATGAACATGATGCATGCTAGCATTTGCCATGTAAATATATATTTTAAAAATAATATTGAAAGAGTGTTACGAGAATGTGGCGCTGGTGAATATTTAAATAATATGGCCTACCCAAATAGCCATAATGCATGACATGTAATCACTGCCCACCAATCTTCTTCTGTTAAAAAAAAGGCCGATGTCAATTGAAAAGGTCTCAGCGTCGGCAATTTTATGGCAGTCATGAATGTGTTAATCTAGCTTCCAAGTTCCAATAATAAGCCTCAGACGTGTTCACTATATTTCTTGGATGCATTATAAAGCATATGGAACGCTACTTCTTGCTGTGAACGATTTCAGGTTAGGAAGAAATTTTGAAACAAGTACAGAAATCACTCTAGTTAAGGATCGAACCAGAACAAACATAGTTACACAAGAAAAATTCAACAAATCTGAGAGGGAACTATCAAACACACGAAGTCTCCTTCCTTTTTCAACAACAGAATACTTGGGAGAAATCGTAAATATTGGCAGTGTCTGTGGAACTCCTTGCGAGTCAAGGTATGCCACACATCTTAGATTCAATGGCTTAGATTTGTTTGATTCTATGGATGTTGGTGCACAGTGCACTTGATTCCTTCACACATGTCCGCAGCAGCAAGACCAATCTGCTCCGTACCATTCTGTTGTCCCTCCACAACGGCACTCAAAGATTGGGCAGTGGCTAAATGCAAAGGCCAAGCATGTGCAGGCTGACTGATGTGACAGCAAGAGCAGCAGTGGTGATGCAGCAGACCAAACAGTGCCGACACGGCAAATGCGGCACGATAGGATCAACCATCGCCAAGCCGTGAACGACCGAATGGCCGAGTAGGCCAGGAAATGAATTCTTATTTGGAATTAGAGGATTTTTTTTTTATTATTAATTATTTCTTTTAGACCGTTGTGATACTTTACATTGCTGAATGGTCCTGTTTGAAAACAATCAACAAAATTACCAAAGATCGGCATTCAATATTTCTATTCAACAACACACGAATAGTTCCGTGGACTTTTTCCAGTTGTTCAATGGCTTTTTCCCGTAGTTCTTCTGAATTTCGAATAGTCTTTAAGATTCTCTGTTTTCGATTATCTAATAAATCACTTAATGAAAGTAGATTCTCTTTCCATTCATTTTAAAAAGTCTATGATCTCTTCCTGAACCAAACATGAATCTTTCGATTCATTTGGCTCTCACACTCAATTATTTATGGGAAATCTCCCTATCTTTTTTTTCTAATGAGCCTATCCTCTCTTCTTGAATTTGATTTGTATTTCAAATAATATATTGAAAGATATTCAAATTGATTACTAATACAAGACCAAAATATTTGGAGGACTCTTCTGAACAAAAAAATACTTGTCAGTAAAGTTGTTTTTTTTCTTCAAATCCAAAGAATTCTTATTAAGTTTTACATAGTATAGGTCATCGATTTCGCATTGTAAAAAAATTCTAAATCTAAAATAAAAAAGGGGGTTGAGATAAAAAAAAATATCCATTTTTTTACCCATTTTTTTTTGAACTTTTCTCCGTAAAGAGGATTCAATCCATTTTTTTATCGACATGAGTGTTATAAATCGAAAAAATTCTAACGATCTTTTTTTTACCCATTTTTTTTAACATAGTGGTAGAAAGAATACTACGCTGCGTCTAGATTTAAAACTGCTTTGTTTTGCTTTAACCATAGTAATGGGTCCAAAGTTGTTGGTTGATAGAGAATCAAAGTGGATTTAACAACGAATCACGAAATGCTATGGTTCTTAAATATTATTAATTTTATTTATTTATTTATTCAAAACAAAATCTTAGGTAGATACTCTTACTTTCTCTCAAACCATAGTATAATCTATTTTCTTTTTGAGTTCTGTTACATGTACACCAAAAACCATACACCTCGTACTTATATACATAAAGTTTGTGTTTTAACTCATGTAATATTTGTGCACTTAATTAAGTATAGTTGAGAGTATCATTTATAAGTTTGTAATGTTTGTGCACTCGTGAGAATAAAGTTTGTACATTATTAATGGTGTATGTATGAGTGTATGAAATTGGCTGTACATGTAGCTTTTTTGTTCCTTTTTTTCAAATCTTTGAATTGTTTATTTCTCTTGAGATATCTTCTATGTTTATTTTTGTTTTACACGCGTCTTTTTTTAGGGGACCTACACCCATTATGTGGCATAAGGGTTACATCCTGTATAAAATTTAATAGTATGCCACTTCTACGAATAGCTTTTAATGCCGCATCTCTTCCAAGACCGGGACCTTTTATCATCACTTCTGCTCGTTGCATGCCTTGATCCGCTACTGTTCGAATAGCATTTCTTGCTGCGGTTTGAGCGGCAAATGGTGTTCCCCTTCGTGTACCCTTGAATCCACAAGTATCGGCAGAGGACCAAGAAATCACTCGCCCTCGTACATCTATAACAGTCACAATGGTATTATTGAAACTAGCTTGAATTTGAATAATTCCCTTTGGTATTTTACGAGTGTGTTTACGCGAACCAATACGTCCATTTTTACATGAACCAATTTTTGGTATAGGTTTTGCCATATCTTATTATTTTTTCACTTTTCATCTTCAGACTCCTATCTAGCGATCCAAGACGTAATCCAAGACGTGAAGAATAATAAAAATTTTAGTTTCCTATGTTTTCCTTGCTTGTGCTGGATTTTGAAACAAAAATTACCAAATCATCGATGGAAACGGAAAGAGAGGGATGCGAACCCTCGGTACAAAAATTCATACAACGGATTAGCAATCCAACGCTTTAGTCCACTCAGCCATCTCTCCCCAATTGAAGTGTATATATATATAGTTTATGTTACATTACATAAACAAACAGAATAGATATTACAGTCTATTCATTATTGGTTAGAATTATAGAACATTACATATTACATTACATATATATATATATATTATTATTATATATATTTCAAAGCACCCTTTCCATGTTTGGTTGAGATTGAAGTGTGGTACCCCGTGAACTTTCAACGAGCACCACAGACGCCGCCTGTAAATACTACCAGAACAACTTAGGGAAACATGTCTTAGAAAACTCACCAAGGAGGATCATTATTCTTCGCACATAACAAGAGGCTAAAATACTCTCTTGGGTAACTGATTATACTCATTTATTCAATTTGGTCTTGTATTTGTTAAAAAAAATTCAATTTGATCCTCTATTTGCAAACCATTAATCACTTTAGTGGAAGAATTACGAGATTAACGGAGGACTAAAGTGACTAACGGTTTACAAATAAACGACCAAATTGAACTTTTTTTAAAAATACATGACCAAATTGAATAGATGGGTATTAATTAGAGGACCAAAAGAGTATTATTAGGAGCTAATTGGGTGAAGCCAGTTCAAGTTAATATCAACTTGAGGAACCTCTATCTTCAGATTGGGAAGCATTGGTATGAAAGCTTCCCATGAAGCAGCTGTTTCTTCATCGCATACTACCTTTAGATTCTCAAGATTGGTGACTGAGAATGGCAAGTCACAGTTTGCACAACTTGACATGCAGAGGTTTCTTAGATTAGACAGATTACCAAAGTCCTCCGGTAAATTTGGAAGGCTTATGCAGTTTGAGATGTCAAGCAATCTTAGGTTCGAAAGCCTTCCAATAGAATCAGGTATCCCTACCAAATCAGTACAGGAACTGAGCCTTAGGAGTTCCAAATTTATCAGGTTTCCAATTTCTTGCGGGAGCGCAGAAAGCTTGTGGCAATTAGTAATGCTGAGCTTCTTCAGCGGGACAATATCACAGACCCCATTTGGTAATGCCACCAAGTCTTTGCAATAGTCAATGTTCAAATCTACTAGATTCGGAAATGCTTCTGAAATTAGGATGTTACCCTTTCCAAAAGCCTGACTCGTGTTACACATGTAGAGCGATAATTTTCTTAGATTCTTCAATATGCCAAAGGAAGGAACAGCAATCTTCTCTAGTCTGATTCTTTTCAGGTTCTGTAAGGAGCTGAGTAACTTCAAATTGTTTAGTTCAGAAGGATGGAAACCATAATTTGTGACTATGACCACTTTTAGTTTATTCATTTTCTCAACTAATTCTGGAAAGGAGAATTGCGTAGTTCGAAGATGTAAAATCAGAACCTCGGCTTCAGCTGTTTTCATGTCTGACCAATATGAAGAGCAATTTTCATCTGCAAATGCAACCCATAAGGTGTCAGACGTGGAGTAGGGATGAGAATCAGACCCTGCAGCTCATCAGCATTCATCTTTGTTTCAAATTTGTAAATAAGTGTATATATACTTTTAGAGAAAGGCGTAAGTATAACTAACCGGTTGATATTGACAATGTGCGGACAGACACATGTAGAGGCTTCGGTTCAATGCAGAGTCTAAGATATTTTGAAAATATGTGCGCAATCATGCCATGCTGCTTCTCTCCAAGCCGCCAATCACGTGTATTTTCATTCATGTTGATAGCCAGTCTTTTTCTATATTCAATTGGTTCTTGACTGCTTTGATAAACTGCAAGTTCTCTTAGAAGATCATGCAGGATGATGAAGTGGTTATTGTAGTTGTAGTTGTCTGTGTCATATGCGTTTTTCCTGGTAAATGTGCATAAAATAAATTCTTTAGACACAAAATCCTGATAAGATTAGAAATACTTGTTCTAAAGGATTAATTGTAGATTTCAACTCTTGTAGTCAATTTAATTTCACGAGAATAAATTTCAACTCCTGCAGTCAAATTAAGTTCATGAGAATAAATAGAGTTAAATAAAGCGAGAAGTTTAAATTGACTCTGGGTAAATGGCCATTTTGGAATATTGCACAAGGAATCAACTGCTTCTCACGCGCTACACAACTAATTGAATTATTTGTTCTACAGAATACAATTCGTGTTATAAAATTAGGGTTAACTGGAACAAGATAGTTGTACCTTGCTACTAAGACATTAACCAGATTCATGGAGTCTAATATGTTGATGATGGCCATCCCTTCTAGGCTGTCCTCATCCAGTCCATACAACTCGGTCCACATATCACACAGAACAGTAACAGGGATTCTTTGGTCTTCAGGAAATAACCCTAGGTCCATGAAGCACTCCTTTATGACGGGCTTACCCTCCAAAACTTCCAGGATCTTCTGGAGGTGGTATAATAATTCAGAACTAGAATCGAGTATAGAATGACCTAGTGACAATTTCTCTACCATCTTGAGCCACAAATCGTATGGCCGGCGACTGAGTGATCTTGCAGTTACTACAATTGCAAGAGGTGAACCCTTGCAACCTCTCACAACCTGCATTTCATGCAAGCAAAAATATTCATTAACAAACAGGTTATGACTTAGGCACCCAAGAAGCAAGTAATCTGGACATTTTACTGCCTTTGAGGGGTCATGGCCAATCATGAAATGTCTAGTTTGTGTGAGAGACTTTAAACAAAGAGAACAAGTACACATAACTCCCCCATATCAGAAAGTAAGAATAAGCAGCACCTTTTGGACAATATCTTCATTAGGAATATCTGAATGACTGTCTTTGGAGAGAGCAAAGTGGCGGAAAAGTATCATTGCATCTTCGTGATCAAGTGGTTTCAAGACACATGGGGTGCCAAACCTAGGAAATGCAACCCTTGAAGTCACCAGAATTTTATAATCAGATATCTGGATTTTGAATTTCTCAACAAGGGCTTCTGAGCCTGGCCAAACATCATCAAGGACCAACAGTATTGGACTTGTCCCAATATGCCTCAGCAAAACTCCCATTCGGTTAACTGCATCTTCGTCGTTTTGAAACTCCGGCACATGATATCCACAAAGTTCAAAAAGTTTCTCTACAATGATCTTCAATTTGGGTGTTTTTGAGAAGGTAACAAATAAAATATTTTCCTTGAATTTACCTGGGGAAACAAAAAAGATCTGTGAGTGTAGGAGCCTTTTATGTCTTAAATCATTTCAGAATGAATTATATGGACAATCATTCATTCACTATGTGAATATATCATATAGAATAATTTAGATGAATGCCTTGCATCAGTTTGCTTTATGTCCAGGAGGTCTACATGGAAGCGATCTACTTGTTGAGGAGATTGATGGAAAGGTATCAAAGGGATCAAAGAGACTTACATATGGTTTTCTTGGATTTGGAAAAGGCATGTGATAGGGTGTCAAAAGAGATTTTATGGAAGGTTTTGGAGAAGAAAGGAGTTTGGATTGACTATATACGAGCAATCAAAGATATGATGAGGTCACAATTAGTGTGAGAATGCAAGGTGGAGCAAAAGAAGATTTCCCCATCACAATTAGTCTGCACCAAGGGTCAACTTTAAGTTCTTATCCGTGCACACTAGTCTCGCATGTTCTTACTAAACAAATTCAAGATCTAGCGCCACAATTCTAGTAGGAGAATTGAAAGAAGAGTTAGAAAGCTAGAACCATAGAGACAAGCTTCGGAAGCACACGGTTTTCGTATAAGTAGAAGTAAGACAAAATATATGGAATGTAAGTTTAACCAGAGCCATCCAAGTTTTAACTTAGAGGTGAAAATTGGGGACAATACCATACCACAAGTCACAAGGATCAAATATCTCGAAGCCATTATTCAAAATGATGTAAATCAAGGATCCAAGTTGGGTGGATTGAACCGAGGAGCGTTTTATGGGTTTTGTGTGATAAAAGAGCGTCACTCGCGGTTAAAGAATAACATTTTACCGCACGGCCGTAAAAATGCATGAAGACTAATTATCCCAATCGTGAGGGCATCAGAGAAACCAAAGAAAAGTCACCGCCTACCTTTGACTTGTTCATCCCAACAGAGCTTCGTCACCAGAGTGGTCTTCCCCGAACCACCCAACCCAGTCAGAACATGGATCGACACGCCACCCCTCAGCACCTCCGCCTTCAGCTTCCTCAGCGGCTCGTCGAGCCCGACGGTGAATGCCGGGTTCTCAGGAACGCCGCCACGAGGACGCCTGACCGGGCCACGATTAAGCCTCTTCTCGAAATCCTCCCTGCTGAGGAGCTCAAGAATCTCCCTCACCTGGTAAAGCGTCTCCTCCACGTCAGCCCTAAGGGCCTGCTTGTAATTATTGCCAGCGCCGGTGGGGCCACCGTTCCTCTTGCGCCACAGCCTGTCCCAGCAGTAAGGGACCCAAGAGAAGCAGCCGCGGGAAGGAGCATCTTCGTCTTCCCCCACTGCGGCGGCGTCGTTTTCCTTGATGAGAGCCTTTACCTGTTCTCTGGGTCGATCGAGGCCGTCGTTGTACCGCTTGATCTGTTGGACCAGAGGCGTCAGGCGATTCAGGGTGGACCTCAGGACTCGCTTGGTTCGCTTGCTCTTCCGAGCTTTCTCGAACTTGTCGGCGATTCTTTCCAGCGCCTGTTGGAGCAGTGATGCGAGAGCGCCAATTTGCGAGGTCTCTGCCATTGCGAGCTCAGTGTTTGTGCTTTTCTTTTTTCCTTTTTCTTTTTCTTTTCTTTTTTTCTCTTTTTGGGTCTTGCGGGTCCTTAATAATAACCGGATAAGCAGGGGGTGATGAGCAAAATTATAAAAGATGAGGATGGATACAAATTTAAAGAATGTAAAAGGATCGATCCATTTATAACTACGAATCCATGTGACTCTTGACTTGAATTTTACCCCGTGAAGTTCCACAGATCTTCCTCTTTTCTTCCTTTCTCGGCGTATTAACATCTCAGACCGCGTTTGGCAGGAAACAACGAAGTAAGTTATAGTCGATCCAATTTTTGTTATCATTTTTTTTTTTTGAAAAAAAAAAATACACCGTTTAATAAATTATTTAAAGATGTTAAGATAAAAAAAAGAATTTTTTTCTCTTTTGACACGACTAATCAAAGAAATTACTAAAATACCCTCATTTTCAAACTATTTACATTACTACCACGGTTTGCGTTGACGTGGACTCGGCGGCACGCGTGTCACGCCACGTAGGAGTCGCCAAACCTCCAGGCGACGTTGGCTTGGAGTCGCCAAACCTCCAGGCAACTTTGACTTGGAGTCGCCAAACCGGCAGGCAACTCCTTTGGAAATAAAAAACAAAAAATATATTAAAGACGCCAACAAGGTTGGCGACTCTTACGTTGAGTCGCCTACCGTCTTGGCGACTCCTGTGTAAACCACCTCCACGCCCATACCCTTACCCACATGCGTTCCCTTGCCCTTACCCACCAGCACACGGTTACTCGTACCCACCGCCGTCCTGCCCTTACACCTCCCAGCCGCCTCCTTACACCTCCCAGCCCCATCCTTACACCTCCCATCCATCCTCTTTCACCTCCCAGCCACTCCCGCCCCATTCTTACACACCCCCACCATGCCCATACCACCCCCCACCCCCTTTTACTTACCCATCCCAGCCTGGCCCGTCTGATACTGACCGTCGACCGCCGCAGAGCTAGTCGTAGGTAGCCGGTCAGGATATGTTTTATTACTTTTTATGTACGAGTTTATGTTTGTTTGAAATTTAAAATTATGATCTGGACACTTTAATGTTATTTTTTTTCATGTCGTTTACTATATGTCTACACGCTTGTGCCCTTTTGATTTCATGATATATGTCCAACGTTCATTTCATAGCGTGACTTAATGATATTAGGTCGATAACATGATTTAGGTTTGACAAATTCACATACACCTCTAATTTTTATAGTGTTCATAACCCTAAAACATCAAGTGGACTAATGGTTGTTCGTAAAAATAAACAAGTAATTCGATGGTTGTTCCTAAAAATAAACACATGACGTTGACACCAGAGGTTGTTCATAATCCCTAAACACTAAGAGTAGGTTATGGTGTGTGGGTTAGTGGTTTAGAGGAGTGAGTGGGTCAGGATGGCGCGCACAGGAGTCGCCAACACGGTAGGCGACTCAACGTAGGAGTCGCCAACCGTGTTGGCGTCTTTAATACATTTTTTGTTTTTTTATTTCCAAAGGAGTCGCCTGCCGGTTTGGCGACTCCAAGCCAAAGTCGCCTGGAGGTTTGGCGACTCCTACGTGGCGTGACACGCGTGCCGCCGAGTCCACGTCAGCGCAAACCGTGGTAGTAATGTAAATAGTTTGAAAACAAGGGTATTTTAGTAATTTCTTTGATTAGTCGTGCCAAAAGAGAAAAAAATCCTTAAAAAAAATATAGACTATATAAATAAAATTAATATTTAATAGTTAGTGTTATAGTAATTAATTTTTATTAAGAGTATGAAAGATAATAAAAATAAATTGGTAAATTGTATATTTAATGGTTCTTTAATCTACTCAAATAACAAATAATTTTACATAGCTTTTTGTTTAAGAAATGACAACAAAAAGTGGACGAAGAAAGTGATAATTTATACTTTCAATATATTAAGAAGATACCAAAAGTAACTATCTTTTAATCTCTACAAACTCCATTAAACTTTTTTTTTTCATATCCACAAACATTAATTAGTTAATAAAATAAAATAAAAATAAAAATGGTAAAAGCTACCTTCACGAAAGAAAAACGGATGCAAACCTTACATAACTTACCCAATATATCTTTACCTACTTTACCATGTTCAATACTGGACCACACTAATAACAGATGAAGGGAGTGACAAAAATAAAACTAACTTTTGTGTGGCGACCCGTGTCTCAGAAGGGACAAAGTCAAGAATGCGTTGCAATGACACAAAGCAAGTGACGCGCTACAACGCGCCTGGAGCACTATAGTGATCCAGAAACCATAGCGCCGCAGTAGCACATAAGGAGAGGAGACTCTCCTCCTCCAATAGGGACCCCCAAATAGAGCTACAATTGTTATTTCCTTCAAAGCTTCTACGGTTCAACCTAGTGCTAGAACTTTTCTGCTCAATTATTTTTTTGTAAGGACGCAACGTCAACATGGGTGGCTCCGAGATTCGCCAACACGGGTGGCGAATTCATGTTGAATTCGCCAACTGCGTTGGCGACTTTAGTGCAAATAATTCATTTTGGCGAATATGACGTGGCCCTCCACAGGTCCGCGGAATCCACGTCAGCCCAAACAGTGATAGTTTGGTAAAATGTTTTGAAATGGGGGTATTTTGGTAATTAGTTCCTCTAATAGGGGTAAAAGAGTAAAAAACTCTAAATTAATAGGGAGATTGTATCATATAACTTCAATTATGATCAATATATATAAATTATAAAATATTTATTTATCAGTACAGAATAATATTTATTTAATAATTTATATATGTGTATATATATATAATTTGGACATGTCCATTTTTTTTACATATTTTCTTAAAGTTTCCGGAATCTCTTTATCTAGCATAAAAAATTGTATTCACTACCGGTGTGACACATACTAAAACGTCGCTAATTTTAGTGCATGATCAAATAATAATTTATAAAACTAAATTAACCCAAAAAAAAAAGTAGTGAGGGGGACTGACCTAGGTCGTCTCTTAAGGAAGCAATTAGAACAAATTAAAAGTTTAACTAAATTGGGGGGTTTTGATTAATGAATTTAAATAAAAAAGGAAATTAAAACAAAAATAAGTCAATAAATCAATAATGATAAAAAGCAATATCCTGCATACGACATTTCTAGATCAATGGTTAATTGTCAATATTGGTTCTTAATTAATTATTCATAGGAGAGGATGTTGTTTATTAGTTGAAATCTCTAACTAATAAGCAATTTACTTAGACTACGATCGTCAATCCCCTAAGTATTTATTAATACAGGAATTAAAACTAAGATCTCAGTATTTAAAACTCATATCAATTATCTCCCAATTGCACAACCTAATTAAATCTAATTTGTTCCCCCAAAAGTTCCCAAATCCTAAATCCTAAATCAATAAATCCTACAATCGATAAGATCTATCAACCTAGAATTAACCCTAACTAATAACATGCGATCTCTATATTATTAATTAGGGGCGGAACAAATCATGAATAAACATTAAGCATAATAACCTCTAATTAATCCTAATCTAGAGTTACCGCATGCAAGATATTAAGAAACTACTCCATGGGTGGAGGATAAAGGCTCATAATAAATAAAGAGAAGCAGGGAGTGAAAAGTAATAGAGAATTAAAATAATAAAAATTGTATACAATAATGGAAGAAATTACTAATAGTGGAGCTTGCGTTGTCAATGCGAG
>QANU01041312.1:53257-69116 GCA_003254905.1 Nissolia schottii
GACGCTAAATCCGTCGGAAACACATTTTATCGACGGTAACTGGCTCGTAACTGACGGAAAATACCGACGGAAATAGTGTAATTTCTTGTAGTGAAAAGATATTAATTAAGCATTAAAACCACACATTTTTACTATGCAATGTTCAATTATAGAATAATAAAATAGGATACAAAATCCACCTATCACGGTGTTACATGTTATAATGTTAAGTCCAAACCGTATCAAATCTTAAAAATAACAGGTGGGCAAACTAACAAATAATAATCATATAATTTTAACATAGATTAACACTTCAAATTGGTCCATCAAAAATGTCATTTTGGCCAAAATGATCATTGTCAAATTTAAAAGTAGGATACATTAGTCCCTCAACTAAGATGTGTAACATAGACATCGCCTATGTAGACATTAATGGAGTGGCGTGCCACCACTAACCTCATCTTACTTCATTCATAATACGTGTTTCACTTCTCTACCCTATATTCAACATTTTGTCCTCAATCATTCTCCCATAACAGATGTGTTTTGTCCCAAATCATTGTTTTTAACACAGGCATAATTTCACACACTACAGTTGAAAGGAAAATCCAAAAACCCTAAACTCAAAAATAGGGTTAATGAAAAAAGTGAGACAGGTTCAACAATGATACATTACTTTATTAACATTTATGTAGATAGTCTATGTTAGACATCTTAAGTAAAAGACTGACATGTCTTAATTTTAAATTTAACAATGATTAAATTGGCCCAAAAATATTTAGGCAATTGATTTAACTATCTTAAAATTTGAGAGTATTACTCCTTAGGAGATATGTGGTTCGCAAAATTAGTGAATATTTCCAAGATCAATATTATGAGGAATGTTATTTTAAGAATGACTTTTGAATGTGTTTGGTTCACTCATTCAATTCCTGGGAATCTTGCAAAATATGCAAAGGAACGAACCATTGATACGTTTAGTTAACACTAATATTCCCGATAATATTTTTTGTTTTACTAAAAATACCCCTAACAAATGAATTTTTTTTATCATTACACACATTAAATCTATATTTAGATATAATTTAAATATAATTAATAGTTATTTTCTCAACTGTAAAAATTATTATTATTATTATTAATATTAGTTATTTATTAATTAATTATTTAGTAATAATATTATTAATTATTTAATATTAATTATTATTATTTAATAGTTAATATTAATTAATATTATTAAAATTATTATTTATTATTACTAATACTATTATTAATTATTTAATATTTATTATTATTAGTAATTATTTAATAATAATAATTAATTATTTTTATTGTTATTATAAACTAATTATTTAATAATATTTATTAATTATTGTTATTATTATTTAATATTAATTATTTTATCAACTCTCATGAAATTATATTTATTATTATTAATTTAAAATTATTAGTTATTATTATTTATTATTAATACTATTATTATTCTTATTATATTTATTATTAATTATTATCATTAATTTTAATATTAATTATTATTATTATTAATTATTTAATATTTATTTTTATTATTATTTAATATTAATTATTTTCTCAACTTCCAAAAATATTATTATTTATTATTATTACAGGAGGGTAAAGTTAGATTTTTAATTTTAAATAAGGGTAAATTTGTCTATTTGAAAGAAATATTCCTTTCCCAAGGAAATGTTAGAATCTAATGGGGAGGGTGAGATTGAAAATGAAGGAAATTGAGTGTTTTTTAAAATATAACTTTTTCGGGAATGTCTTTTCATTCTACGAACCAAATGCAAAAATCTATCATTCTCAGGCTCATATTTCTGAGAATGTTGACAGATTCTGTGAACCACACGCCCCCCTTACCGTATTATATTACTATGGCTCGCAAGCGAAGGTGCTTTTGAATGAAGTCAATAATGTGTTTTTCTGGATTGACTTTTTTTTTATAAATAAAGTAGTTTTTATAATTAAAAAAATATTTTTTTTAATTTTAAGAATATTTAAATATAATTTAAAGTGTTTTTTATATATATTTTATTAAAAAAATGTTTTACTAAAAATGCTTAAAAAAACACTTTTTTTCATAAGTCAATCCAAATCACGTAAATGTTTGCTTGGACTAGACTAGTTTCTTAGTTTTGCGGTAAGTTTAGCACTTACTGTAAATGGATAAAGTTAGCTAGCACACAGTTTTATCTTTACGGTGAGTGGGCTCAATTCAAGATAAACTAGTAAGAATTTAGAGAAATTAAGATATTGAAAATAAAAATAAAAATTAAGCATTATATTTAATAAAACTTTATGTTTAAAAATCATAAAAGCTTTTATACCATAATTAGGGTTTGGATTTCGATGGTTTCTGTACTGTGATCTACCCAATAAGATGACCGCTTTCCATTTTTTTAAAGTGATTTCTTACTTGTTTTATGAGATAAATATAATCTACTAAACTTTTTTATTTTTATAATTTTTATAATTAAATTCATCAAATTTTATAATTATTTTATATTTTATATGATTTTGACAAACTTTTTATTAATTAAATTATTGTAAGAACCAACTTAAGAAGTTTAGAGATTTGTAATTCATTTGAGCTTATAGTACAACTCTCTACAAATATTGTTAAAAATATTAATTTATCACATTAAATCACATGGCACATCAACATGTCTTATTAGATTATGAAATGTTGATAAAATTCGATGAATTTGTTATAAAAATTATAAAATAAAATAATAGAAAAGAGTATTTATCTTATGAAGTACGTGAGACACTAATTTTTTTTAAAAGAAAATAAACTAAACTAAACTTCACGACTGACTCTAACTAATTTCAAAACCCTGGATCGGGGTTGCTATCACATTGTAAACAATCTCAACAGATAATCAATAATAACATATAAAGATCGTGGGTTGTGGAAAGGGTATAAGACGAAATAATAAGGAAATATGTAAGAAGGTTACTCTAACTTATTCAACAAAAATATCATTTTAGTTTTCTGAAGTAATGAATAACTACATTAATATTTTCAGCTCAGTTGGTAACCTAACTAACACAGCTTTATCCGTGGGGTAGGACTAGAATCGAAACTACCACAAATGATATTGTAATATTATTTGAGGTTGAAAATAAAGTTGTAACAACATTTAGTATTAAAGATGACAATGAATATTCGTGGGTACAAATACATGTCTTTCATTATCTATACTCATTTACTATTTTGCTACTCGATTTTATATTAATATCCGTCATGGACATTCATTTGTACATGTGAGGATTTGAAACCTCATGGATATTCGTAAATATCCGAAGGGATTCGTCAAACATTCAAAAAAAAAAAAAAAGAAGAAAATTTTATAAAAGTCACTATCTTATACGATATATTACAATACTATTACAAACAAATCTCAATTTAATTTTACAAAATAGACAATAAAAAACCAATACCATTGCAGGTAAGAGAAATTAGGGCTTTTAGTGCTTATATTTATATAGATAAAAGATATTTACATAATTTTACATATTAAGGAATAATTAGCGGGTACCCATGAATCGGGTACCTCAATCCCTATACTCGTTTTTGTGAATACAAAAATTACAGGCATATCTGTGGCAGGTAATACCCGTGAGTATCCAGATTCATGGATGTTTTTATCATCCCTACTTAAGACTGCAAATATCAATTGACATTAGAGCTTCATTGCAACCACATATGTTCCCATAATGTCATTTACAATCTCAAGTGCTGCCACAATTGATTTACATCTTCAGTTGCTGTCATAGTCTCATTTAAAATGACAAAATTATTGAAAACTTGATAACACAGTAATATGACAATGGATCAAATGATTAATTTGACTTACAAATTATAATTTCAAAAATTAGAAAGCAAAATTTTAAATTTTAGAAACTAAAATGACTTAGGTTTACACTTGGATTAGACCTAGCATTATCATTTCTTAGCGTAGTTGATAACCTAATGCATTACGTGGTTTTTACTTTATCGCATGTAATCTTGGTTACAACTAACACTCCTTTATTGCGAGAATCGAAAGTGATGAAATGATAGTAAGATAATGATGGCAAATGATCCTGCCTTTGCACCAACAACTCATCTGTACCTTCGCCTTTCAATAGGGAGTAACTTCCTTAAGGGTGTGTCAAACAAGTTAGCATTAAATAAAGAAAAGAGGGTGTCAAACAAGTGTTCTCCAAAATCAAGAATCGGGGACCAAACTGAATCAAGCGCTAAGCGGTTCTCCTCTTTCTCCCAGAAGCTCTTGAATTGTTTTCAACATTGAAAATACAATGGAGAGAATTAAAGAAGGGAACTATAACAATTATAAATTTCTCGTTTTTTAACCAACGGGGGTTGGTTCAAGTGGTAAGCGGCTTGGTATCGCTTAAGCAAGGTCCAGAGGTCGAGACCTTGTGTACGCAGTTATCCCTGCTAGGAGACTCACCCGCCATAGCCAGGTGCGCGACCCGGGTCGACCCGGATTAGTCAAGGCCAAGCCTCGAATACCGGGCAAGCAACCTAAAAAAAAAATAAATTTCTCGTTTTGTTCGCTTATTGAGTTTTGAAATAAAAATGAAGGTAATTTTGTTCTTCTCAACTTATTCCTGTTGACGTCGTCATTCTCAATTGCTTTACGTTAAGACAAAACATTCAAAACATAGAGTTAGTCCAGTCTATTAATAAATACACCCCGTCAAGTAAGTGCTGAGTATTCTTTCTACATTTTTCATATATCTTCGTGGCGGTTCTGCTTTATTAAGACAGCTTTGCCGTGTCAAAAGAGATCCAATTATAGTAAGACAGATTTATCTGGTACAAAGTTTTTAGCTTTACATCATACTAATTGTTAAACAACATCTTGATAAAACTAATGGAAAGAAACAATAAAGACAATAAAATAAAGAGAATAAAAAATGACGTAATTATATTATAAGAGTTGTATAATGGATATAATAAAATAGTGCCGATTTATAAATAAAATCAATACATAATAAGAAAATAATTCTAAATGACATTAAATCAGAACATAATAAAATCTAAATAAATCTATATAATAAGGATATTATATCATTTTATTTTAATTCTAGCTAATATTTAAAGAAGTTATTAACCACAATAAAAATATTTGGGATAATTGGGAGTAACCATCCATTTTGATGTCAGAAAGATATTGGTAACATCGTATTAATCCCACTAACGCTACGCGTGCACCATAATTTTTTGCCTTCGTACAACCGTTGTACGCGTATGTATCATATACACAATGGTAATTACGTGCATAATTTTTTTCACACACATGCACACATTTTTTTATATAGATGCACACACTTTTTCAAATCAAATTAAACCAGATCTAAAACGCATTAAATAACAAAAAATAATTGTTGCACTATCTCTTCTACTTCCCACTCATACTTTAAGAGCGTAAATTCAATTTCTACCACGCACAAACATTTTAAAGCAGAAACAAATTTTAAAGCAAAAAATGTTGGTGTTCACATACACAAATTTTTGGACAATCACACACAAATTTTTGAACAACTAGAAACAAAGAATATTGCAGAAACAAAAATAAAGACTCTGGGATTCATAACGTCTTACGAAAAAGAAAAATCGAAGGAAAAAAATGAAGAAAAGTTTATATCAAGATAGTGTATGTGATAAATGAACATAAAACGAAGAAGAAAAACTAAAGACGAAGAAAAAATAATGTTTGTGATAAATAAAGAAAAATGAAGAAGAAGAAAAAAAATGAAGGGAAAGTGGGGAAGATGAGAGAGCGAAAAAATTAGGAACAAAAGAAGAAGAAGAGGGTGAGGGAGAGTCAAGGAGATGAGAGAGAGAATGTGCATTAAATATGGTGTACAATTGGTAGATGCAAAAGTGGTGTATGTATAGCATTTTTGTATTAGTCTGTAATAAAAAATTTTGATACCAAATTTATGAAAAATAAAATGTGATATCACTTAGGCTAGGTTGGTAAAGCATAAATCAATTTTTTGTGTTTCATAAATTAAAAAGTTGAGGTACTTTTGCTTATACAACAAGAAATTTGACTATTACTATCTAGATGTTACCGTCGAACACGACGCCGACGGTATTACTGTCGGACAACGAAATACATCTGATAGTAATTGGTTCGCCCATAAAGAACCGGGAAGAAAGAACCAGATTATTGTCGGCAAACCATGCCGCTAGTAAAATAAACGGTGATTGTTCGCCAGAAAAGGCGTGAAAAACTTACCATCGGTGACGACTGACGGTAATGATGTGAGGTTTTAGTTTTAAAAAAATTAAAAACTTTACCGTCAGTAACAACATACGGTAAAATCCCACCAATAGTAAACTGCCACGTTTTCACCATTGTACGTTGCCGTCAGTCACGTTTGACGGTAACGTTCTCATAATTTACAAGTTTATGAAATAAATGTGGGTGTTTACCGGCAGTCCCCTCCGACGGTAACAGCCTCAGAAATAACCGGCGCGTCTTCCCCAACGTTCAAACTAGAAATAAATAATGTGCGTTATCGATACGTTACTGTCGGGTAAGCCCGACAGTAACTGCCTCGAAAAAGCTCGTCTTCCCCAACGTTAAAACCATCAATAAATAATATCTGTTACCGATGCGTTACCGTCAGGTAAGTCCGACAGGTAATAGGAACCCCGATTGCTTTAAAAGCCCCTCCCTCGCAGTGGCTCTTCCATCCTCTCCAAACTCTCTCAAACTCTCACACTCATAGTCGCCACCGCCTGGCCAATGCCTGCATGCAACAACTCTATTGAGGCATCAAATCGGGGAAGAAGTATGGGGAATAAGAATATGGTTTTCTCTATGAAATTGAGTGCATTTTCCCGCTACGAAAGTCGTGCTCTATTGGGGCATAAAATCGGGCCACAGAAGAAGTATGGGGAAGAAGAATATATGGTTTAGGGTTTAGGCAACTGAGTGCATTCTTCCCTCTATGAAAGCTATCACACTTCTCATCGGTGTTACGAGTGGATGCGAAGGTAACATTTTCCTCGCATCTATCACCATGTATAATCGATAAGTCTCACAACCTCTCCAACCCCCCCGAACCGGGATAGTGACCTTGAAGCTAAACTGAGATGGGGACCTTGCATGAAGCTAAACTGGGATGGTGACCTTGAAGCTAAACTGGGATGGACTCCTGCTGATTTAGGAGAATAATTTTTTAGTTTGTAATTTTTTAATTTAAACTTTTTAATTAATGTAATTTTTTTAATTTTTTAGTTTGTAATATTTGTGTTATATTCAATTAAAAGTTTTTTAATTTTGTAGTTTGTTAGTTTATTCAATTAATAATATTTATGTTATATCTAAATCAATAATAATTACATAATAATTAAATTACAAATAAATAATAATTTAAAAAATAAATTAAATTTCTAAAAGCAAAAAATTTTAATTACGAATAAATAATAATTAATGAAAAAATCATATGTTAAATAAAAATATGAGAAAAATATCAAAGAAAAAATACAAACAAACATTACCGGGTAAGTAGGACGATGGTAATGAATAAAAAAGTTAACATCGGTAAACACCGACGGTATAGTTCTAACCCTAAACCTTAAACCCTCAAAACAACACAAATGTCACATGCATGGGGAGCACGTGCTTCCCTCTAATTTCCAACCGACTACCGTTGGATTTGTCCGACAGTGTAAGAGTTTCAACTCACCACGCACCACTTGGCGCCAACGATTACTGTCGATTTTACTGTTGGGGTATATTATTCGACGGTAATCGAGGCCAAAATTAATCTGGTTCACCTTAGAAACCTTTGCCGTCAGATTTTTTTCGTGTTTTCTGATGGTAACTTTTCGACAGTAATTACCTTGTTTCTAGTAGTGAGAAATACATGGATGCTCATGGAGCACATTTATTGCGTGCTCCATGAGCATTATGAACCATTGATGATTACTAACTTTTGATATATTTTTAATTACTATAAATTCAAATTAATGGTTCATGATACTCATGGGCACACATTAAATGTGCTCTATGAGTATCAAAGTATTTCTCCTATATATAATGTACAAACTTAGGTTGTTATTAAAGGATTGCATGTTTAACTTATTTTATATATGAAAATAAATTACAATGTTATGTTTTCAAGTTGTTATAATATAGATTATGACATTTGGTTTAATTTATGATTTTGTTGTGTTAAAATGATTATCTTTGATCTATTTTTATGAACATTGTAGTTAATTTAAATTATGTTATTGTTACGCTCTAAAATAATTAATTTTTTTAGTTTATAATTATATTATATAAACATAAATGTATGTTTTAGAAAGTAATGTGTAAGGTAGGGTAGAGTTAAGGTTTATATATTTTTCTGTGATAGGGTTAATGTTTTTATTTGTAAAACCTATGAGTAGTGCCAGATAAGATTTTTTTATGGTGGTTTCTCATGTGCCCCATGGGGTGAATACTCCCTTCTATTAAATTTGTCCATTTTTAACGATTTTTAAAATTGAATTTGTCAAATTTTGTTATCATTCACTGTTTAATATGACATATTGATATGTTATATGATCTAATGTAATCAATTAGTGTTTTTCAATATGATATTTGTACAGAGGTGCATCATAAGCTTAAATAGTCCACAAATCTCTAAACCTCTTACAAATTGACTCTTTCAATGTTTTAAGTAATGAAAATTTTTGTTATGATCACACAGAACATGAAATAATGACAAAATTCAATGAATTTAATTCTAAAAATGATCAAAAGTAGACAAATTTAATAAGAGAGATTATTTATACCTCATGAGGTACGTAAAAAATCACCATTTTTTTTTATTCAATAGATTGAGAGTAGAGTTGAGATCGTGTCAAACCTCTATTTATTGCCATCCCTATTTTTCAATCCACGCTTATTATTTTCGTTCGCTTTCATAAGTAAAAATATTCAAACATATATAATGCACAACTTTACGGAGAAGTTGATTCACGTTTCCTTGGCATGGTTCACAATTTAATTAACTTGCAAAAGTATGAGAAATTCTTATCTTTAGATTACGAATAATATATCCACGCTTTATAAACTATTTGCAATTCTCAGGTATTCGCTACTATTTACAAATAAATTCACGTAAGACTAAAAGGAGTTTGTCCAAGTAGTAAGTGGCTTAGTATAATAAGCAAGGTCCTGAGTTCGGATTAGTCTAGGCTAAACTTTAGATATCAGACATGCAACTAAAAATAAATAAATTCATTTAAGCAAACTTTATCAATTGAGCCGCGTGTGTAATCCTCACGCTTAAAAAATAAAAGAAAGTTATTCTTTTGAGGGCGGGAAATAATAGAAAACAGTTTTCAGCTGCAATAACTTGTTTGACGCGGATCTGAAGACTGACTTTGGAGAAACAAACGAATGAAACATCAGCATCTCAATCTAACCTAACAACCAATCAACAACTGATCAGTCTAACACGACAACCAAAATCCATACGTACACAAACTGTTAACGTGTGGTATTATACGGTGTCCTATGTCCATAGGCTGTGACTCACTGCGTTGACTTCTATGGTGGAATGTTATTTTTAATTTGAGTCATGCTATACATACACAAAAAAAGTATAAACCATACATACACCTTATATTTATATACATAAAATTTGTGTTTTAATGTCTGTAATATTTGTGCACTTAATTAAGTATAATTGAGAATATCATCTATAAGTTTGTAATGTTTGTGCACTCATGATAATAAAGTTTATGTATTATTAATGGTGTATGTATGAGTGTATAAAATTAGATATACATGTAGCATTTTTATGCTAATTTATACAAAACACAGGAGGCTTAAAGTAGAAACATCATGGGACGAAACAAAATCGTCATTTTTGGGGTGTTTTGCTCGTAAGCTCTTGTAACGTATAAGAAAGAACAGAAAGACATGGGTTTATTCTCCATTTTGTATTTTAATGATCTATACATCTACTTAGACTAATGTCCAGTATGGTGCATCGAATAAGATTTGGTCTGACATGCACCGCCACACATACAAACATAGTCGACAGACAAACGAAACTGAAACACATGAAAGAATGGATTACATCATTTCGTTAAACAATAAGGCTGTGATTGGTTATGCATACATGACATAAATTCAAAGATACGGAACACGAAATCTTGCAATCTAAGCCCAACATCTATAGCAGTGACAATATAAATTGCGGGAATACATACAATGCATGACAATGACTTTTATTATTTCGCTGGTATAAGTGCATAATTATGCCAACGATATTGCACGTCATTGGGAAAGATTAACTCCACGATAATGAATTCTAATGTTATTGTTATAAATTGATATATAACAACAATTCTACAAGTAGCTGCCATAAATCAATTTCTACAACAATAACTTTCAAGGTCGCCAAGAAAGAGAAACACTACAACAATGATTTTTAATGTCTTTGCCATAAATTTAATATACAACAATTTTTATTGTCATTGGTATAGATCAAACTCTATGGCAACAACTTTCAATGTCATTAGGAAAGAACAACTCTACAACGACGATGCTTATTGTCGCTGCTATAGACCATACTATGTGGCAACAACTTTCGTGGTCACTGGGAATTATCATTTATACGACAACAACTCTTAATGTCGCTGCCTCTCAATATTAATCCATCTACCTCTAACACCACTGATGGAAATTTTTGGCTAAATATTTGGAACCTATGTGTTCCGTAAGAAGTTAAAACTTTCTTGTGGAAACCGCCATAACTTGCAACCTGTCAGAGCTAGTCTTTTCCGGAGAAGAATTATTACCCATCCAATCTGTCCCATTTGTAAGTTTGAACAGGAAACTGTTGAGCACGCGCTTCTCCTCAGCCCCTGGACTGCAGCTATTTTGATGTGGCCCCCAACTGCATTGTTCGCCTGCTGCCACCAACATCTCAAGGGTAGATTCGTGGATTCCTCGTGTCCTAGATAGCATGAATAAGTCCCCTGCCTTTAGGGATTGGGGGGGGGTCAGCCCTGTTGGCCAATCTCCTCTGGGAAATTTTGAAAATGAGGAATGAAGTTTGTTTCCAAAATAGCAACATTATACCAAATCTGGGAAGCTTGCTTCGCTTCTTCAAAGTGACAACAGAACTCAAAATGACGGTTGAATATTTTGGTATAATGTTCCTGAGATAGCTTTCCCACTCTACCTATTCGCTTCTTCGTAGAGTGGGGAAGCTATCTCAGGAATAGGTAGAATAAGAGCGGATCTCTTCCAATTGAGTGAAGTTATTGAGAGCATAGTGAATTAGGNGTAGCTGGGTGGGGTTGTTCTTCTATGTTGGTTAGTTGGATTCGTGTTTTGCTTTTTTGCATTCGACTTTGGATGGCTTGGTTTGTGAAATTCGGGACGAGGGATACTCTTTTTCCTACCTTAAGGTTTTCCCAAATGAGTTTTTATCTTCGGTGAGGTTTTAATGAGACCCAAACCCTGACATCAGAACCACAACACGGTATTCCCATGCCCCCATCCAAAACCATGGAAAGGCCGTTCTTTGGTGTCCCCAACTTTTGCAATGTTCTCAATTGTAACATGTTATCCCCCATGCTAAAGGTTGGGTGGTTTGGTTTTGAATGAAATGCTGTTTTCGACCAGAAAAAAAGGGGGACCACATGGGAACAAGGAGAACTAATGGTGGGTTTAGGGATTCCAACGATAACGGGTTATGGTGGGTCAGCAGTGAAGCGGATCTGAGGGTGAGAGATGATGTTAATTTGAAATTACGAAACGAAGATAATACTCTCACGTCTAATAAGGTCACTTGATACTTGATAATTTTATCCAGTAATTATACGATAAAAATTGATAGACAACATAACTTTATACTATTTTATGTTATATTATTACATTATAAAAATTGATTTCATATTATTAACTAATTTTATCAAACCTTATATATACGACATAAAAAAAGTATATATAATATAAGTCAAGCTAAATTAATATCCCAAAATAAAGCTGCCATAATGTCTAATAAATAAGCATACAAAAAAAAAGGACATAGTCCTAAAATCATGCTTGCTTCCCTCGATTTTGCTATTTGTACCTACTAAAATATATCTCCACCTTATTATTCCTCTCACAACACATTATGAGGCTAACTTGTGGTATGTACAATGAACATTTTTTAACATCCCCCTCAAACTCAATAGTAAAATATACCCCAACTTGACTTTACTTAGTAAGCTAAGAATCCACTTGGATAAATGAACTTTTGTAAAGATATCTGAAATTTGAGAAAGGATCTTTTAAAGTGAGCGTTTTATTTTATAGGGTAAAGTGAGTGGTAAAAACACTCACTTTACCCTTTAAAATAAAATCTTCACTTTAAATGATCTTTTTTTTTCCCAGAAATTTGTCTAGGTGAAAAGGTAGAAGTATAAAAAAAAGTATGTGTTAGTTTTATGCCCTAGATTAGTTTTATGCCCTAGAGCCCATATATGTATGAATAATTTCTATTAATTAATTACCTCTAGTAAACGATGATATGTCTTAGTCTTATTGATAGGAGCTTGTTATTGATCACAAATCCTTAACCAATGTACTTGGAAATTAAATAGAAAATAGTTTCTAGTTTATGTCTTATTGATCAAAGAATATAAACCCATAGAGTCTATATGGTCTCTGAGCTATAAGTTTTGACATTATCCATGATCCTAGCAAAATTGGAATGTTGTAATGAAATGATTTGAGTGCATAGTAAATATGATTAATGATTCATTACAATGTTAATTGATACATTTGTCAGTACTTGGGTAGTCATGACATTGTGTTAGGTGTTACCTGTGACTTATGAGAGCCAAATGTAGTTTTGAAATTTTACTTTAGGTTCGCAAATGAGTTTCTAGTAATATTTAAATGGTTGATATTATAATATTATTGTCAATTAGTGATGAACCTAGTTAGTCACACACAATTAGACATGTACTAACCAAAAATGAATTAATTTTAATTAAGCCAATTAATTAAGAATTAATTACCGGATCAGACATGTAATTTACTTGCAGGGTTCCTAGCACATCCTGAAGTCAAATCTAAGATGGAGGTGAATTCTCCTAAACAAAGTTTTTTATATATAAAAATTTCATATTTTAAAAGCTTGTGTCAACAGCGTTTTGGTATTTTCAAGTTTAGGTTTATATATGCTTATATATTAATTTTTAACATACAAAATTTTGTAGCATGCAAAAATTTACATATGCCTTTTTAAAATACGAATTATTTAAGAATAAATTATATTTTAATAAAAGTTATTAATTAATTGGTAATCAATTAAGAACTGATTTATGACATAAATGTCAACTCATAATTGGCACATGTGAAAAGAGAAACCCAAAAGAAAAGATATGATGAAAAATATTGAAGAAAAATAGAGAGAGGATGCTCACGTTTAAAGGACTCAAGACATTGAGTGCGCCACTCCGTGGTTACAAACTCAAACATTTATATGAAAATCTCGTTCTTCTAAGGGCAACAAAGAATAAGATTTGAATGAAAAGAGGAGTATATTGATGAATCGCATTCATAAGGACAAGTTAAAGGTAGTGTAATTGTGCGGCTAGATGGTCATGAGGTGAACATCAAATTTTTCAGGAATATGGCTTTAAAAGGTATATGTCTCGTACCTTTTATTAATTGATAAGTATTTATATTATCTAAACAATACAAGATAATACCAACCTCGTGAAATACAAATTCGTGAGTAGTATATGATCCATAAGAACCAAGAGCGGAAATTCATGAGGGGGGGGGGGCAAGGGTGGCAGCTGCCCTCCCCCTAAGGCAGCACTTCAAAGATTACCCTTTTGGATGTAACCGCTTATGTACCAGCAACAAAATTGTTCTAACCGTCAATATGTTTCCCCTGACTTTTCATCTTCTGCCACTGATGAGAACATATTTATATTATAGAAGTTTTTATTTATCTATTCTAATACGCTTTTGATAGTTTTTCGACTGTGAAATCAAAGTCATTTTGTGATTGTTTAGATATATTTAGTATGCCTTCATCGTGTTAAGAAATCATATTTTTCAAAGAGTTCAAACAATTGGCAAAACACTACCACAAAACAGGAATTTAGCGGCGGGAATTCGTGGCGGTTCATGACATCCGCCGCTGATTCCTTGCTTTTTTGGTATTTTGTGCCGGTTGAGGTGAATTGCCACTAAGAGCTAGTGATTCGCGGCAGTTTATAAGTGTCACCTAAATGCTCTGTGCCATATACTGAACTTTGTTTCCTCTCATTCGCTGTTTCCTCTATGTTCCCTCTCTCTTTCCCTCTCAGTCATCTCCATCTTCCTCCCTTGTCATCTCAGTAAACTCAGACTTGTAAACTAGTATGTAAATTCGTATGAATTTACATACTTAAAAAATATGTTATCAGTAATATTATTAGCAACTAAACATGATTAAATATTGTATTTATAATTAACATTAAATAATGTTAACTTTAATGTAAAATGAATGAAAGAAATATCATAAAACCTTAATGCATGACATTTAGTTGTTATGTCATACTTTATTGTATATGTATATTACTTTATAGTTCAATAATATATAATACAATTATGATAAATATATAAAATTAGCTTAATAAACCCAATAAATATTGTCTAATATAAACAAAGTCAGCTAAGTATCTAACAAAATTATTAAATTTGTATATTTTGATGTAAACTCGTAAAATCGTTAGTAGATTTTAACTCGTAAACTCGCTAGTAGAATCAAGAGTCTACTTAAATTCGTACAAGTTTATCAAAGAGAGTTTGCATGAGTGTTAACTCGTTTTGTGGAATAGAATCGTATGCTTGTAAGAGTTTACGAGTTAACACAAAAGTTTAATAATCATGAAAATACCTTTTCTTTTTAACCATCTAAAATATTTAAAATATTGAAGTAAATGAAGTGGGAAGAGAATATATTGATGAGGTGAGAGAATAAAAGCAAGAGAGTGATTAATGTTAAAAATGAAATTACCACTTTATCCATTATTATTAGCTAAGAAGATGAAAGAGCCAATGAAATTTGTGTCAAACGAAAAATGTGGAGGTTAGCAAACACATATCTATATATCTATATATATATATATGTGGAATATTATTCATGTGAGAATGAAATTTTTATGTGGGAACATGAAAATGAATTTTTAGTATTTGTATGATTAAAATTAAATCTTAAAAAGGAAATATACTATACTAAAGAAAAACAAAATTAATGAGCTGAAATTAATTCTGATACATTTCGTTTTTAAGATTTAATCTTAACTATACAAATACAATCAAATGACCAAAAATTCATTCTCACATTCTCATATAAAAAACTCATTCTCACTTTAATCATCCCATATATATATATATATATATATTCTTTTCTTCTTTGGAAATTTGTTTTGTTACTAATTTATTTTGTTCAATATTTTCCATATCTTGGAAATTTGTCTCCAAATTAGCATTTGATTTTATCAGTTACTAATGTGTAAATGTGAGACATGTGAAAACTTAATTGGTCTTGCACGTGCCAAAAATAACTCTAACTAGTGCTTGAGGCATGTGTAGTTGTTGTGGTCTTTTCCGCCTCGTGTGCCCACATAAGTCCTCGAAAGTCGTCGTTTCTTGTCCTGTGTTCTCCGTTTCAATCGTTGACAAAGCCGATCGTGGAGAGTGCACAACCAATCATCACGGTGTCTAAGATCGAGAGTCACCGCGACGCGATAAACAATGCTATTCAACCATTGTAGCTTCCAAACGGCCATGACCAACATGGCCATATTTTTTTGGGGGGGGGGGGGGGG